>VUQJ01044099.1:18877-32895 GCA_015108635.1 Andinoacara biseriatus
CGCTTCCCTTTTTTTTGTCTTTTTATAAAAAAAAAAAAAGGGGGGGGGGGGGGGGCGCTAAAGGAACTCACCATAGAGGATGGATGTCTTTGATCAGACTCTTTAAATGGCTTCTGTCTTAGTTGTGAATTGACACACAAAAGCTTAAAATGGATTTAACTCCAAGGCTCCTTGTCCCCAGTCAGTATCTGTCACCTTGTGTTGGCTAAAACATGGATATGTGATGCATTAAGCCACCGGCAGCTGTCAGTGCTGCTCTTTATCCCACCACCGTACAGGGGTTGGGGGGATGTTGAGTCTAACCTAAAGGTCTTGACACAGTGAAGCGCATTTCATTAGTTATTAGGACAGCAATATGTTGGGCTTTTAGTGTCTCGGTGCAGCAGCGAGCAATACTTGCTTGTCGTGAGGAGGTTGTCCTGATAAAGTGAGGTCATCAGTAGCCTTGCTATTAGATTTAAAGCTTCTCTGTTTCACTTAAGTTGTCATAGGGTTTAAATGGATGCGGCTGGTGATGTGTTTCCTAAGATTGATGTCAAGAAAGATTAGGTGACGGCGGCTGGTGTTATGTGTTGTCATGTTTAGGAGGCTTTCTTTGGAAAGGACCTATTGGACAAAAGCAAGCAGAGCAGGCAGCAGGGGGTCGAATCAGGATTACTAGAAGATGGACAAAGCCAAGTGGAGAGGAAGCATCCCACTAGCAGTTTTCTGGATCCCTCATCAGACCCTCTGCTTAGCGCATCAACATCCATTCCCTCCAGACCAGCAGCAGGACGTATGTATATACATTATTTTTGATTTTCCACTGCAAGAACGTGATGATTCATTGATTCAAAGCATTGCACTGCACTAAATATTTGATAAGACCAAAGACTGAGAATGCCCTGAACTAGGCCAGTGCTTTTAAAGAAACCATGCAGGTGTTGGAAAAGGGTAATATAACATATAGTCCATGTTGCATGAAGTTTTGATGACTTTTTTTTCCCTTGTCCCTACTTCACCCATTGAGAGCATTAACCGTTTCATGCAGAACTGAATGGGTTTGAAACATGTTCACTGAACTCGTGTTCAGACTGTGTTTCAGCCATTCATACATGGCAAACATGCTGAAGGTTAATCTCTGATCATTAGCATTCAGACTCTGAACTGCAGCTTCAACTAAAGCTACACTAATTAAAGAATACTTGGATTCCTCAAGTGAAGTGAATACAGCAAAGTTTCAGCTTCTGTTCTCTTTGCAAGTGCTCTCTGTCTTGCTACACTTAATATGTGTGTCTTGCGCTCTTGATCTTTCTCTAAATTTTTCAAAAAAATGGCAAATGCCCTTTATACTGACCTGAATGATTGTGCAGCCAGGAAACGAAAGGGTAAGTTCCTGAATAGCAAGAGTGTCTTGTTAGGACTGAATCCCAATAGAAAGTGTTTTTCGCAATTAAACTCAAATTAGATTAAATTAGAAGTTTGCCAAAATTCTGACAGTAGTTTATTGTGTTGAATATTTCAAAGAGCAGTGTGGCCAGTTTGCAACTAGTGGCACAGCCTTAACCACTGATCACATGTCAAAATATACATATGATTCTTTAGCTAAGATGCAAATGCTAAATTAACTGGTTCTTGAAGAGAGATTTTTTTAGATTTATTGCTAAATTTCTTAGGGTTTTTTTTAAGACAAACTTGTTATAAACTAAGATTGGTTTGCTTATTAGTTTGAGAGAAGGACCTGTATGTACACTATATTGCCAAAAGTATTCACTCATCCATCCAAATCATTCAATTCAGGTGTTCCAATCACTTCCGTGGTCACGGGTGTATAAAACCAAGCACCTTAGGCATGCAGACTGCTTCTACAAACATCTGTGAAAGAATGGGTTGCTCTCCGGAGCTCAGTGAGTTCCAGTGTGGTGCCCTGATAGGATGCCTCCAGTCATGAAATTTCCTCGCTATTAAATATTCCACAGACAACTCTTAGTGGGATTACAACAAAGTGGAAGCGATTGGGAACAATAGCAACTCAACCGTGAAGTGGTAGGCCACCTAAAATGACAGTGGGGTCAGTGACGCTGAGGCGTATAGTTTACACAGATCGGCAACTTTCTCCAATCACTACAAACCCCCAGATTTCATGTGGCCTTCAGTTTAGTTCAAGAACAGTTTGTAAAGAGCTTCATGGAATGGGTTTCCATGGTTGAGCAGCTGCGTCCAGCCTTACATCACCAAGCACAATGCGAAGCATCAGATGCGCTCTAGAGCAGTGGAGACATTCTCTGGAGTGATGAATGACACTTCTCCATCTGGGAATCTAATGGACGAGTCTGGGTTTGGCGGTTGCCAGAAGAACAGTACTTGTCTGACTGCATTGTGCCAAGTCTAAAGTTTGATGGAGGGGGGTATTATGGTGTGGGGTTTTTTTTTGTTTTTTTTTTTTAAGGAGTTGGGCTTTGCCCCTTAGTTCCAGTGAAAGGAACTTTAATGCTTCAGCATACCGAGACATTTTGGGCAATTTCATGCTCCCAACTTTGTGGGATCAGTTTGGGGCTGGCCCCTTCCTGTTCCCACACCAGTCCACAAAGCAAGGTCCAAAGAATGCTCATAGATGAGCAAGTTTGGTGTGGAAGAACTTGTCTGACCTCAGCCGAACAGAAAAACCTTTGGGATGAATTAGAGTGGAGACTACGAGCCAGACCTTCTCATGCAACGTCGGCGTCTGACCTGAAACATGCAGTTCTGGAAGAAGGTACAAAAATTCCCATAAACACACCTAAACATTGTGGAAAGCTTTCCCAGAAGAGCTGAAGATGTTGAAGGCAGACGAGCAAATACTTCTGGCAATATAGTGTGGTTCATTGTGGTTAAAGGCATCATACATAACTTGGGAAGTGGCAGTAATACACTCCCTAACAAAAGAATTGGAACAGTTAGGCCAATCCTTTATTTTTGCTGTAGACATAAAATGAATATGAGACAAAAGATCAACATCTAAGCTTTTATTTCCAGGTATTTTATCTGGATCTGATACACAGTTCAGAAGATAGCACCTTTTGTCTGAACCCACCTGTCAATACTGGAACATGTGACTGACAGGTGTATTTAGTGCTGAATGTCTACGCTCAGTTTCAGATTTGGGTTTTGCCTGTGCAGACTTAGAGGAGCTGAGAAGTAACCAACATTAAAACCAGAGAGCGGTCTGTGGGTGGAAAAACAAGCAATTGTGAAGCTGAGAGAAGATGGAAAATCAATGAGAGCCATTGCACAAACATTGGCCATAGCCAGTACACCTGTTTGGACTGTCCTGGAGACTAAACTTCTTGTAGGTGTACTAAGGTTGCACCAGAAGATGCAAACCACTAATTAGCAAGAATAGGAAGGCCAAGCTGGATAAATATTAAGTCTTATTCACTTGAATCTATTTTATTTTATTAATTAATTTATTTATTTTATGTTTCAGTACTTTAGCTCACAAGAAAAATGGGTCGGTTGAGACAAAAGGTGCTATATTCTGAACTGTGTATCAAATCCAGATGTAAATACCTGGAAATAAAAGCTGAGATGTTGATCTTTTGTGCCATGTTCATCTTTTAATGTCAAACCCAAATGTTTTTAGTCTACAGCAAAAATAATGAATTGACCTCGCTGTTCTAATACTTTTGGAAGAGGGTGTAGATATTGGAATCCTGAGAAAATCGCAGATTTTTTGCAGTTCACATAGTGGTGTGCTTAATTTCAAAGAGGGAGAAATTTAGCAGTAAAATAATTCACTGGAACCTTGACAACTGACTTTCAAAAAAAAAATTATATATATATAGATGGATATAAAAAAAAAAAATAAAGACTCAGATTTGGGAGGGAAATGTAGAAAATGAAGAGAAGTGACAAAGTTGAGTCAAATGACTGAATCAAGGCCTTCATTGACCAAATCCATGAGACAGAAAGCCTTATCGTTCATGTAATTATTTATTTTATTATATACTTCTGAAAGTTGCATTTGATGTGGTTCCTTTTTTTGAGTTTTTGTTCATGTTGATTCTTTTTAAGAGCAAATTCTACATGAGGCATCCAAACAAAAGGTTCCAAATCTCACTCATATCCGCTCATCGCCATCAATTATGATTTGTGACAGTTTGGTTTTCTTTTTTTGTTTTTTGTTCCTTTTTTTTCCCCGCATCTACAGAGACGTCTGAGGAACCATTAGTTGATCTATCTGATGTTCTGAACACTGATGCAGACATCTTGGGAATGTTCGGAAAGCCAAGCAATGATTCTGGTGCGTCATATATCTCTCAGGCAGTCACAGTGGCAAGAATTTATTAATAGTCAGTTAGCCGTAGGTATATAAAATCATTTTTACTTCTGAATTAGAAATTTCCCCAGACAGCAAGATTATTTTGCTTTCATAACGTTAATAAGTTTTATTTTATTTTTTTTATTTTTTTAATATCACGTTCTTTAACAATACTTTTTGTTTGATCACCTTTTGTTTTCTTTTTTTTTGGTCATCTGAAGTGTGTTGTGCTTATTCTGTCTTCACTATTTATTTTTTTTTCCACCCCACTCATTTGATCTGGTTTTGGGTTCTTGTAGGTCTTGATTTTTGCCCCTTCCAGGTTGACAGCTCACCTCCTCCTTTTGGTAAGGGTGCTATGGCCTACTAATCCCTTGCTTTAGTGCATTCTCCCCCTCTTACAGTGTCTGTGTGTCTCTATTTAAGTGTGCATGTATATAATCTGCTTCACACCTAGCTTTTCTCAACCATCTCAGATTGTTTTAACACTCATGAACTGCTTAGTGCTTACCTAACACAGTGCACAGTATTCACTCAAATGCCTATGGTGTGTTGGTCTTTGTTTGTGAACCTCCTATACCCTTTCACAAATTCTTTTCTGCTTAATCAAAAAATGTCTCCAAGATAGCAAAGAAACAAATCGACAAGGACATCCTAGTATTCAAAGAATGAGCAGTTTAGAATTAAGAGAACGGGAGGCCGTGGCAAAATGTCCTTCAGATTCCTGAAGAAGGTGAAATCCTCTTCTCATTCCTGTGGCTTTATGGCAGAAAGCACCTGCAGTTCATGTCCTTCATTCTTTGGAAAAATAAAAAAAAATAAAAAACTTTGTCTGAAATGTTCTAAGGGCTTGTATAATTTAGTTTTCACATTGCTATTGCCAACCAGTGTCTGCAACCACCCTTATATTGGTATTAAGTTTTGTGTGGAAGAAATTATTGAAATAATTTGAAGTGTTAGACATTAGTAGGAGAGAAGTGTGTTATGTTGATAGTCGTGCTTTGATAAATTCTTATATAATTCAAATTGAAAGAGATGTTTCAAAAGAAGCTTCATGGCTTTCTTTTAAAAAGAAATGAATAAGAATGATCTCAAAGGCTAATGTGAGGGTTGGAACAGTATTTCCTTCAAACTTTGTGTCTCTTTAGTGAGAATTAGTTTGACCTGTCTGACTCTTCGCAGATCCTAAAACACCCCTTTTAAACAATATAGGAACCCCAAGGAGCTGTAATCATATACTCTTTGGTTTTGGTTGTATTCCACAGACCGTTAAGACGATAAACACGTTCTCATTTCAGTTCTATATTTATGATCTTGTTTCTTGGTTGGTATTTTGTTGATTGCTTTGTGTGTGTGCGTGCGTGTGTCTGTGTTATGATTTGTTTTTCTATATCTGTGTGTTTCCACAGCTGGTCTGGACATTGCGCCCCTGACAGACGGTTCCCCAGTGGCGCCCCAGTCTCAGGCAGGCCGGAGGACACCTCGAACCCTCTCAGAGGAACCCCTGGACGGCATTCTCAGCCCAGAGCTGGACAAGATGGTCACTGATGGTCAGTGTGGGAGACCAGGCATCCATCTTTAGCCGCATTTCCAACACAGGAACTTCCCACAGGGACTAAGAACCATTGTTGTTTGTTGCTTTTAGTTTTAGTTCATTGTGATTCAATTTAACAACATGCAAGAAATTCTGTGATACAGGCACCGATGATGAAGTCCAGGCATTGTTAGGCATTTAGGAAAATAAGGGATCCAGGATGAACTGGAAATAGAAATCCACAGTGGGAAGGCCTAGGTTAACATTTTGTTCGTGATTTTGCAAGTCAATGCAGTAAAATAGCTGTAACATTGTTACTGCAATTGTCAGCTGGCTAATTTACCCAATATTTATTAGGCATTTTAGTACATTAGCAGTGCCGATAACAAAGGATCAAAGGAATCTTTCGTTCTGTGGAACATTCCTGTACATTAGACACGTTCTTCTGGCTTTTAATGGAAGTGCTCTTTGAAGACACACGTTTTACACCGTTACTTTAAAACTTTAGAATTAATAATTCTTTTCTTTTCTTTTCCAGAGTCAATTCTCAGCAAACTTTACAAAATTCCAGGTTTGTAATTTTATCCCTCTTGTGAAACTACGTTTTCATCCAGTGATGTCCCACCCAGAATAACTGAACTTGTTGTAACCATTTGGACCAAAATAATGTTATAAATATTATTGTGATGCATTGTACAGGTGGTTTTAATGCAATAGTAAGTCATCCTCAATAGACCATTCACTAATAGGCTTGCAATATAATTACCAGGTAACACTTGGTATCAGCATGTCTCTAGCAAATGAAAAAATCTGAATGTTAACATGGAACGTTACTATACACACAAATTAACACTGAGCTGACAAACTTTTCAGAGCTGGAAGGAAAGGATGTGGAGGATCTCTTCACAGCAGTCCTTAGCCCCAGCACGAGCCAACCACCTCCACCACAGGTGCCTCACCCCCAGGGTCCAGGGCCCCTCCCTGCTACACCTGGCACTAGCATGCCTCACCCCAACGCAGGTACATCATTAGCCATTTTGCCACGATCAAATAAAAATATTGCACTGTTTTTCAAATCCATGCATCTACTTTGCCTCTCAAATCTTGTGTTCAGGGAATCCCATGTTTCCAAGGATGCCAATGATCAATGGTATGATGGGACCAAACCAACGCTTCCCTACAAATCATGGAGCAGGGCCCTGTATCCCAGAAAATTTCTCCCCCCTCAACCGTATGCCTTTCACTGACAATCCGAGGTAAAGTACTGCTTCCTTTTTAACTGTTATGCAATATTTTTTTTTTTCTTCTCTCAGCAAAATCTGCAAACTATACCTCTGGAGCTTCTGTCCTTTGTGTTATAGGGAAAGAAAGTTTAATCAGATGCCTAGAGAGGCAGTTGGTCCATGGCCCGCCCCTGCTCATGGTCCTGGCCCTACGCCCCCTGGATCTTTGCCCGAGGGGGACACTGAAGCCATGTCAAATGCCCAAAGGAGTACACTCAAGTGGGAAAAGGAAGAGACGCTTGGAGAGCTTGCCACAGTTGCTCCTGTGCTGTATACTAATATCAATTTCCCCAACCTTAAAGAAGAATACCCAGGTTGGTATATTGTCCTTTGTCCATGTTTTTATGGTTTTGTTTATGTTGTCATTGCTGCTATTTCTGCTCATCTCTGATTATTGTTTCGTACTTACTGCATTAGGTGACACCTTACAAATGATACCTTGTGTGCTCTTTAAGAGCTGTTGGCTTGACAACTTTCTCTTATTCTTCCTAGACTGGTCTACAAGAGTGAAGCAAATTGCAAAACTTTGGAGGAAAGCTAGCTCCCAAGACAGGGCCCCATATGTGGTAAGATCAATGATTCTGTCGAATTTGCCATTTTGTTTAAATTAATTCACAGACTAAAAACAATGCAGGACACCAATGGAGTTGCACAGACTCACTAGTATGCAGAAGGCACACTCCTGTATCTTGCCTTTTGCCAAACCAATTTGAAACCCAGCCATTCTCAGATGAGCTAATTAACATTGGAAGTCCTGCTCAGTGTTAGAGCTCACTATGGCCTCTGTAATTAAGTTTACTAGAAGCCATTCTATCTGGTAGAGGACACTTTCAAAGGCCAAGTCCCAGCTTTAGTGATTTTAAATTTCTCTTTAGCTTCTTCATTTGTGTTCTCACTTCAATTGTGAAAAGTCATCCTGGTTGTGATTGATCATCTATTGAAATAGCTGATTTAACAGCAAGAGGTTGACCTCCACCCTATGCTTACATGTACAGTATCAAAGGTTTCCTGGCTATGCAACCAAAAAGAGGAAAAAATATATATATTTCAGTTGGGAAGCCAAGTTGTCTGAGGATGTAGAGGAGCTGGGTGTTGTAGCTTTCCTGCCACAACTGTTTATTAGTATACTAATTTTCACAAACAGCTGGCACTTTCATGAGTTCCTTGTTTGGGGTGTCAGTGCTAATGCAGATTGGTGCTTGATTGATGCATCTGGTACTAAAAATTGCTTATCATATCTCTGATCCATCATGCTGGTTGAGCTTTGATTTAAACATCCCTGCCCAAACAAATCCCTGCATAACATAAAACCCCAATCCTTTTTTCTATAAACTTGTTCATGAGCTTTGTCTAATCTGGTTGTTTTTTGTTTTGTTTTTTCACTTGTGAATGATTTCCTGTTTAGCAAAAGGCAAGAGATAACCGAGCAGCCCTGCGCATCAACAAAGTCCAGATGTCGAATGAGACGGTGAAGAGGCACCATCCACAGCAACAGCCCCCTGAGGTGTTTGATCCCAACATACCACTAGACACAGAACTCCTGTTTAAAGACCCTTTGAAACCAAAAGAGTCAGAGCATGAACAAGAGTGGAAGTTTAGACAGGTAAGAGTGTATGCAATGAAGTCAGTCAGTCGAATGCAGCGGCAGGTCCACTTTATATTAAGACAGCTAAGAAGGGGTGGTTTAGTAAAACTCCCTAAAGAACCACACTATCCTCCACATTAACCCCGATGACATTGGTGGCTAGTAGGTCCAGCTCTTTTTTGGCATGAGACTGATAGTTTTTGCATCCCTTTTCTTGTCTAATGCCACTTTTCACTCTGTTCTTCCAACAGCAAATGAGGCAGAAAAGCAAACAGCAAGCCAAAATTGAAGCCACTCAGAAACTGGAGCAAGTTAAGAATGAACAGCTCCAGCAGCAGCAACAGCAGCAGCAGCAACATCAGCAAACTAGTCAGTCAGAGGGAGATGCCAACAACAGTGGGAACCAGAGCCCAGCCTCCCAGCCCAGTAATGGCAGCATGTCCCCCATGCAGCAGGGCAACCCTAAAGAGAGTTTTTCCAGAACGCCGCTATCGGGGACACCCACTTCAGGCCCTCCAGAGGATGTGTTCTTGCGACCCCCTCCGCCCCCTCCATCTGGGCCTTCCTCCCAACCTCAGTCTCCGCAAGTTTTCTCACCAGGTTCCTCTGGTTCCAGACCATCATCTCCATGGGACCCATATGCCAAGATGGTTGGGACCCCAAGACCTCCGAGTCTCGGTCCAAATGCATGCCGGAGAATGCCTGTGGAATCTGGTAAATCACCCACCTCCTTAATGGAGCAGCAGGACAGAGGGAGACCCTCTCCCGCTCATGAATCTTTTGGCTCTCCCACATCAATGAGCAGTGATCCTTACGCCAAACCTCCTGACACCCCGAGGCCCACTGGTGAAAATGACCCTTTTCTGAAGCCCATGGGTCCCCCCAGGGGCAGTCAAGCTGCTCAAGGAAGACCCCCAATGGGTTCTCCTGGCAGAGACCCATACTCGAGGCCAATGATAAGAAATGATGCCTATCAGCGCATGACCCAGAACAGGATGATATTGTCTGACCCTTATTCAAGACCTTTACTCACACCAATCCCTGGAAGCAATGAGTCTGGCTCTGTCCCTCTGTTCAAAACACCTATGCCCCCTCCTCAGGCTCAGGATCACTTCAGCCGACCAGGCCCACATCTTACTGAGAGATTCACCCAGAATCAGCAAAGTGACCCCTATGCACAGCCTCCGCATACCCCAAGGCCATCAGGGAATGACAGCTTTACCAGTCCACCCAGGATGAGCCAGCATCACCCACAGGGGCACTCCTTTGCTCAGCCAGGACCAATTTCTCAAATGTCTAGAAATCCTTATGCACATGCACCTTCCACTCCAAGGCCTGACCACTTCACATATGACCCCTTTGCCCAGCCTTCTGGTCCTAACAAACCGGCTACTGACCCTTTCTCTCAGTCTGCAGCAAACCAGCGATCCATCAATGAAGCCGGTGCTCAGCCACGACCATTTTTTGAACCCTATGCTCGACCTCCTGGCACCCCGCGTCCCCATGACAACTATGGTCAGCCACCAAACACCCCTAGCCCATCTTCAGATCCCTACTCGCAGGCTCCTGCTACTCCTCGTCCCACTGGGATGAATCAGTTTTCTCATCAGTCTCACCCTGGACAAAGGATGTCTCCTTCCCACTCAGTGGACCCTTACTCTCAGCCACCCGGTACTCCTCGCCCATCTGTGGGGGAAAGATTTTCTAAGTCACCAGGCAGCCTAAGGGGGCCAATGGAGCCATATACTGGTATACCTGGGACACCAAGGCCAGGAAGTAGTGACATATTTTCCCAGCCTGGAGCCCCTAGACAAATGCTGAATGATCCTTACAGCCATCCTCCTGGTACCCCAAGGCCTGTCCCAGATGGGCTTAGTAGACAAGGGCCAAGGCAAGGACCAATGGGAAGCCAGGATCCTTTCTCCACAGCCCAAGGCAGACTTCAAGAGCCCTTCCCTCATCCAGACCTACAAACACCAAAACACCCTAGTGTTTCAGAAGATGGATTTATTCAGTCACCCTCCAGAAGACCAAGTCAAACACCAGTCCATGATCCATTTGAACAAGCACCCATGACCCCTCGTCCACAGTCAGAAAAAATGGAAATGAAAGATCATTCAGTTGTGGGTAACAATGGAGCTGGCCTTCAAGACCTGGCCCAAGTGTCCAACAATCCACAAAATCCTGTTTCATCATCAGAGGCTCAAAGTGTTGCTATTGGCGAGACCGACGAAAGACTCAGACAGGTATGTGAACGCTGTTTGTTTTCTATTCTGCATCTCATCATTTTAAAGATATTATTCTATTGAATTTAGTTAGCCCATCATTGGTTTGTGTTTTTGACCTTCCAAGTCGCTTATTGGTATCTTCATGGGGAGTATTAAATTGGTAAGAACTATAAGCAATAGGAAAATTACACATATTACCATATTTACAACCTGTAATACATTAGCCATGGTAGGTAACCATTTAATGTGTATAAAATTGAAACGCATCAGTTCATAGAAATGCACGTTTATGGCTAACCATAAAAGGCCAATCTTGAAACTGGAACTTATTTTTTTAAAGTCCAGTTAGAGCAGGTACAGCATTACTACTCGGAGTTTGTTCAGAAACTATTGGATACATAATTTTATTCCACAACCTTTTATTTAAAAAAAAAAAAAAATGTTGGGATGCTGTGGAAAATGTGAAAGAAAAATATAATTAAATGATTTTCAAATAAGTAAAACCCGTTAAAGTGAAATTATAAAGACATGTCAGATCCTGAAACTGAATTTTTTTTTTTTCAATGTTTGCCGCACATTTAAAAGTCTCTTTTTGAACCTCTCCCCTTCTTTACTTCTGGAAGACTGAGCATCATGGGATCATTCTTGTATCCCCAGTTCTGTTACAGATTAAGTTGCTTTTCAGTGAGATGGTCCTCCTGTATTTTTTTAAGCACTTTTTTTATTGCTACTTTGTTGCTACTTTGAAATATGTTTGCGTTGCATTTATTAGTATATTAGAGCAAGGTTTCAATATTTGGTGATTTCTTTGTACTATTTTCAATCAGTTAAAAGGAAGCAAAAATAAACTAAAGTTCTACATTAGCTATGTGGGGAAAAAAGACCCAAATCAACTCTTTGAACAACTAAGAATTCTGTATAATTATATTAATTTTGTGTTTTTAAAAACTCTTAAATCTTTAAAATGTGCAGCGACAACGAATTAGAGAACTAATCATCAAGCAGCAGCAACAGAGGAGTGCCATCCGACAGGAGAGGGGGCCTCCAGAGCCTGCTGGCAACATAACCCCAGGAACGCCACGGCCATGGCCCCAAGAGGGCCCTGCTCAACCAGGGGAAATATTCACCCGGCCTCCTCCACCTTATCCTGGACAAGGACCTATTAGAGGGCCAATGAGGTTTCCTGGACATTTTCCAGGAGATCAGCGTGTCCCCTTTCCTAATGAAGGACAGATGACCCGGGGCCCACATCCTGGAGATCCTAATTTGAGACATCCGGGTCCAAGGTTTGTTTTGTTCTTTTTCATTTCAAATTTTCTATAATATCTCATGATTGCACAAATTAAGGCCTTCCTTTTCTTTGTATAAATATGTATTTGTTTTGCACCCCCACCCCACTCCCTTCTATAGATTTGCTTTTCCACCTGGGGCTCTAGGACCCCATGGGTCTCAAGACTTCTTTCCTAGGGGGCAACACCCAATGCAAGATGTCCCCCCTCAAATGAGACGGTCCATGTCTGCTGAAATGGCTAAAAATATGGGAGTAAACCCTATGGGGATGCCCCAGCACTTTCCACCACGCAGTATGCCAGTGCAGCAGCACAACATAATGGGCCAGCCTTTCATTGAACTGCGACACAGAGCAGCAGAAAACAGGCCACGCATGCCATTCCCCCCTGCCAACATGCAAGGAAGCAATTTGGATCCCAACTTGCAGGGCCAGAGGCTTGCAGGTTTTCCCGGAGCACCCGATTCAAGGTTCCCCTTAAATCAGGGGCCCAGAATGGTAGACCCTTTGGCTAACCACACCAGTCATTTACAGCTCTCTGCCAGTATGGACAATCTTCATCAGCAAACCCAGATGCCAGGAAATGCACTAAAACAGTCTCCACTGATGAGGTCTATGAGCCAGCCTGCCTCAAATGAGACCTCAAATATGGCAGCTTCCATGATCCTGTCTGCACCCCCTGCTGGGCAGACTGAGACCGTCTCAGTGACCAGCAGAGAAACTGTGGAGGAGAAACTGGATACAGAAGAATCTGCAGTCAAAGATCTTGAGGATGTGGAGGTGAAAGATCTAGTAGATGCTGACTTGGAAAACTTAAATTTGGATCCTGAAGATGGCAAAGACCTAGATCTAGAGACCAATGACCTACACCTCGATGACTTCCTAACATCTGGGAAATTTGACATCATTGCTTACACAGACCCTGATCTAGATGATATCAAGAAGGACATGTTTAGTGAGGAACTGGATCTCAGTGATCCTATGGATGACAATGCTGATGCCACAGATATCAACAAAAACACAGGAACAGAAGCTTCTTCCAGTTCAGCATCTGTACTGCCAAAATTGGAGGTTACGGATGAGCAGTCTGCAGCTGAAGTCAAACTGGAGGTACCTTTAAATAAGGACTCAGGTTCTCTGGCACCCAGACAGGAAGTTAAAGCAGAGGTCAAAGACTGTCCACAACCACCTGAGGTGGTAGACCAGCAAACTGCTGGAAATACCTTAATCTCAAATAAGCAGGGAGTGCTCCCTGACCCCACCCCAGTCCTGTCTAGTTTACTCATTAAGCAGCAGCCTGAAGAGCAATCATTAAACCCAATTGTTGAGTCTGTCAATCAAGGAGGCAACCTCATGGCCCAGCAGAACCAAGTCGCTGATACTCAACATACTTCTGGACTTACAATGAGTCAAACCATACCTGACACCACCACTGCAGGAGAAGTTCCTATGAGTGGCTTTGGGCCAGACCATCAGGTTGGACTGACCCCTGGAGTGGACCAGAGTGGTCTGAGCCAGGCCCAGCAGACCGTATTAAACCAGGTAATGGGTCAACATTCCCAGCAACAGCGGCCTCTTCTGCTGGAGGAGCAGCCACTCCTATTACAGGACCTCCTGGACCAGGAGAGGCAGGAGCAACAGCAGCAGAGGCAGATGCAAGCAATGATACGGCAGCGCTCAAGCAGCGACTTTTTCCCCAACATCGGTAAATTTAGACCACTGCGTCTAGGTGTTAGTTTAAGTTGGTGTTTTGTTTTGTCTTTTTCTCTTTTTTTTTTTTTTTTTTATAAATGGAGCTTATTTCTGATGGTGTTGTGTTTT
>VUQJ01044100.1:9797-20654 GCA_015108635.1 Andinoacara biseriatus
CACGGGTGCGCATGTGCGCGTGGTGGCCTGTACGAGCAAGGGAGGAGCAAGCACGGATCAGTGACCTTCGCACTGTTACATTTTTAAAACAGGCCGTGAATAATAGATTAGGTTAGAATTAAACAGTGAAGGATAAAATATGAATTAAAATAATGTGAATTGAAGAGATGTGGGGCTGAGGGAGGGAGAAAGGAGCAGCAGGGAAGGCGAGTGGGTGAGTGTGTTTGTGTGTGTGTGTGTGTGTGTGTGTGGGGGGGGGGGTACAAGGAGAAAAGGGAATCAAGATCTAAAAGAGAAGAGATGAGTGGTTGCAGATGAACAACATCATAAGTGTGTTATTTATAAAGTATAAAGAGAATAAACTGCTCTTACATCATGCACTGGCCAACATCGTGAATTAAAGCCATAGATAACCAAATGCATCATTTGTTCACTTTTTTCTATGTGCAGCAACAAGAAACTTTAACGTAACTGAATAAGCATTTAGGAAGTAACTGCTGAGCTCTTTAACTGTAGCTTGTGCTGCTCAGAGCAACATCAGATTGTGCCTTTAAATGCTAGTGAACAACATTGTGGTGCACAGATAGTACTAGAGGTACAGATACGAGGAAAAACTTTTTTTTTTTAAAGATAAACTAAGACAACGTAGCTTTAACTAAATTAAATCAAAGGTTTACCTTGGAGTACAGATGAAGATCACTAAAAAGCTGAAAATGAAATTGAAAACAAAATGTTTACGTCTCCGCAATCATCCGAAGATGAATCTGACCTCTTTTCTACTTCAGTGTTTTGATTATTTCTACTCTGTGGGAAAACCGAGACTCGTAACGAATTTGTCCAGATTCACTGATAAACACAGTAGCAAATGAAATGTATTTTTCAGCGTTTATGCATTCACCAGCCTCTGCAAACACACCCCAACTGGCTTTACAAAGTGCTCTGAAATAAAAACAAAAGCTTGAAAAATGAAGAAATAATTGGAGTCACAAAAAAACATGAAAAAAATACAAGTACTGTGAAGATCCTAAGTCAATACTGAAGCTAAAGAAATGAGGCTGGACATAAATAATGAATATAATCAAACAAACAAAGAAGCAAAATCAACAGAGTTTAACTGGTAAAACCAAAAACCTGGATTAGAGTCAGATAACTGTCTTTGTTAAGCCAGGCTTTCTGCCTGATTAGGGACTCGTTTGAGTTTTGCTTTGTCCAGTCAGAAGGAACAGGTCAGCGGGAGGAGCAGGAAAAAGAGTTAAGGAAAAAAACAAAACAAAAAAAAAAACCACGACTGCACGCTGCTGCTGGAAGCACGGCAAGAGAGCAGTACTGCACAAAATTAATCATGCAAATTTGTAAGTTCAAATATTCATTTTTCCATGCGACACACTCTCTGTTGTTTGCAATGCGACAACTCAAAATTAGAGCTTCTATGCTTTAAATGGAATGCACTTAACCCTGATAGTCAAGGAGTAGAAATGACACTTTGTTTCCAGAGAGATCACACCAAATTCGCTTTTATTGATTGAGTATTGTCTCTGACAACATGCCTACAGCAGGTTTAACATACACAGCATGCATTACTATAATGATCTAGCTGGGTTAAAGAGCACCACATTAGTGGCACTGAATAGTCTGGAATTAGGCCCAAAATACCTCACTATTACTTCAAAGTACACATCTCTAGTATTCGGTGTGTCACACAGCTTTAAATGGCCGGTGAAGATTTACAGTATTTGTTTATTTGTTTTAATTCAATCAGCTGGATACTGAAGTGTTAAAAGTCCTAGAAGGAAAAACAGACAGCTAGCTAAAAGATCAATAAATAAAACTGACATGTATCAATAAATAATGTGGATTTCAGTTTATTTTTCTTCATGTGTTAAATTAGCCAAGTTGCTTTTAGCCATCTGAAGTATTCAGAGTTTATTTAAATAATTTTCTTGCTTTATTGAGTTTGTTTATTGTGGAGACACAGTGCATTCGCCAAACACTGGAGGCCTTCTCGTGTAATTATAACATCTGTCTCTCATAATTACGACTCACTATCTAATAAATATGAGAAACTCTCACATAATTATGAGATCCCGATCTTGTAATTACGAGAAAGGGGTTGAGGTGGTTATCAGTCATCGCTGTTTGAGAAGACGGAGGCATGATGGTGCAAGCATTCGCTTTGATTTCCCCTTTGGTTTGAAAATAGGAGATATTAATGTCACTGAGTAGTGGTATTATTATTGTTATATGTCTGCATGATATAATCCTGTAGAGTGAGGTCTCGCATCAACTAAAGCAGTAGCTTCGTGCACGTCTCATTGCAGAGTCCTGTGCAATAGACACTAAGAGAGAAAAAAGGATAAGCATGGCAATTATGTCATCGTTGTGCAACTGGAGTCCTTGTTCAGGCACAGAGAAAACTTGCAGGTGCACTCTTCATTCATTGCTCAGTTAATCCTGTACATGGTGCTTAATGGGTGCTTCAAAGTCATCAGAAATTTACCCAAGCAATCAAAATTTGTCAACCTGTCTCAGTACTTTCATACCATATGGTAACAACTGTCAGTTTCCTAATCGGACCTCTGAATATGTTGTAATCACCGTACATCACACAAAAAGCAGTAGATGATCAGTGAAGCTTCTCCTTTATTTGACTCAGATGCCAAACTTTTCTCGATCTAATCAAAAAGTGAGATTCATGCTATGCAACCAGCAGGAGAATATTCCCACAGCGCAAACTTATGTTAACTCAGCAGTAAAGTTTTTGATCATGGTTCAATAGAAACAGAAAGCTGGCTTCAAATAAATGAGCTTAATTTACTGCAAGAGAAGAAAGGCTTGCATAGAGCCGGTCCATCACACTTCTGCAAGTCGATGGACAAAATTCAGCCCCACCTCTTGGCCTTCATGACTTCTGCCTTCTTATGTGAGTGTAGTTTTGATTTGGCATTTGAAGGGAACATCCTCCTTCATCACTGCAACTCACCGTGGAGCTCTTCTGCCACTCCATACCACAGAAAATCTATCGAGACTTCCAACTTTGAAGTCCTCCAGATAGCGAATGATCAAAACAAACGAGTTCTTGCTCATCAGCAAAGCATCGACTGCTCCGCTGCAGATGCTCATTAAATTCAGAGATTGTAAAAATGAGCTCAGAGAGAGACAACCTTATGGCTCCTCTTTGCCTCTTGCTGCTGCAGAGAAAGGCGGAGTGATGAGACTCAGAGAGATCCTGACAGACAGTCTGCTGGCAAACCTCATCAGAGCGACAACAGATCATCCCGGGTAAAGCAAAAGCTCTCCTCAGATAGTTAACGTCATGTTGAAAGCAAACTTTGCTTTGTTTTGTTGAGTTTGCTTCACACATGCCATGTGCTGCGAGGAAGGAGAAGCTGCCAACCCAGTCACGCTCTGCGCAGTCAAAAAATCACTCCATCATACACTCCATCAGCGAATCCATTTACACCACTAAAGCGCAAATGAATGGAAGCAAACAACAAACTGCTACTTCTACGGTCCACTACAACAGCACCCTGGTCATGAGATGATGAATTGTAGTTACAGAGTGTGTGGTGAGATGTTCTGTTCCTCTGTACCTCTGTGCTAATACCAATGACATCTTTCATAGATCATGTCATTTTTTATTGAGCAGTGTGAGAGAGAGAGCAAGCCATCTAAACACCAGGTCACCTGGGGAGCACTGACCAAGGAAAGGAGGCTGTTTAGGTGACACTGAGGATGAAATGCATTTCACTGCCCATTGTCCTAAATGTGAAACAGCTAGAGAGGCTGATATACACCATACACATCATATCTCCCTCGATTCCTTTTGCAAAGTGTAGCTCTAAATAATAAATGCACTGATGCACAATGTGATGCCATAGTTTACAATATGCTTGTAATTTAATTGAGCATAGCTTACTCCAGCAGATCAGCTGATATTCTGAGCCATCAGCTCAAATCAGCTGATGGCTCAGATACTCTTCTACATATCTATCTCTATTTAAGCTGCTTTAACATGCCCACAGTGGCTGCATATCTGCAAGCTGCTTTGCACCCCAGCTCCTGCTTTCATGCTGAGTCTGACTTGATCAGTGTCATATCTGTTGTCACTGATGTTTGCTCTGTTCTGGGATCTTGTGGCTTCTCTCGCTGCCTCAAGCTTTCCATTCATACACACGGTAGGGCAGAGAGGTCCCAGAACAGAGGCGTGCCACCACATATAAATAACTCCATATGGAAATAATAATCTTCTTTTGAATACGGTAGTCCTGAATGAAGGTTATAGGTGGTAGGGTATGTTGAGGTTATCTATTTTCTATGCAGCTCACAAACTGTATACACTAAATCATTTGTAATCATTGGTGTTTCCTTTAAATAACCACAATCTCTGCAGTACAGTCATGCATATAAAATATAAACCAATAGCAAAACAGATGACACCCTTGTTACACCTGTCACATCAGTGAGGTGAGGACACATCTCGGGTAATGTTAGAGGAAAACTGTGGACAAAATGTAAAAGATGGAAACATCACTGTCCCTGCAGCTTGGCTTTTTGAACATAAACATTCTTGGTCATTTGGGAATCATATGATTTCACTTTGTTTTTTTCAGCGAGTAACCAAAATTCAAGTGACATAAATACACCAATATTCATTCCCTCTGGCTTGCAGGCATGTAGAAGGGTTAGGTGCCAATGTCAGCAGGGTTAGATGACAGTTCATCTATTATCCTCTGCTTATCCAAAGTTGGATAGCGGTGGTAGAAGGTTAAGCAGTGTATTCCCAACATCCTTCTCCCCAGCAACACTTTTATGTTCTTCCTGGAGGATTCTGAGGCATTCCCAGACAAGATATATAATCTCTCCAATGGGTTCTGGGTCTATCCCAAGACTTCTCCCAGTATGGCATGCCTGGAAAACCTCCATACAGATGCTAGGGTTAGGCGCCTATGTTCACCATTTTATGCACTGCCTATAACAGCATCGTATTGCTCCTTTCCCTTTAAAAAACATCAATATTCCACCACAGACTGACTCCAAGAGGCCACAGACAGGAGATGCAGTAATAAGGGGAAATAAGTGTTTAAGAGTTTAAATCAGTAGCCTGACAGGAAAACAACGCAGCCTTCTCATCATTTGAACAGAGGCTCAACTGTTGCTGCTATACAAGGCGGAGGTATCTAAAAAGGCACCGAGCCAGGCAATTAAATGCATGCAGAACACCGTATTTCCCCTGCTTCCTTTAGAGATGAAAAACTTGCCACTGTGAATAAATTTGTTACTGGACTTCCAAAACGTTTTACTGGGACCTTAATAAACAAAACAAAACAAAAGCAAGAATATAAACCTGGTCCCTGGCAGGATTTGGCCTTCCTCTGTAATAGTTTAAACTAGTAAAAGCTAAAAACAACAAGCTTCATAACCAAGTGAAATGGATTGTTAAAGATTAAAATGTTAATCTGAAATGGTTGAAATTGTGATGATGCAAAGAAAAAGGGATTAAATGCGGACGGGGTGAACTCTATAGAGTTCAAAAGGTCAAATTATAATCTGTGTAATAATTTTAATTCCCTTTTGTTGTTTTTAAATTTGACAGCGCACACTCACAGCTGTCCATATTAGACTCACAGATCATCCAGCACAAATAAAAAGGCTGCTTCGCATAATATTATGTCAACACATTTGGCAATGATGCCGTCTGCTGTCTACTGAAAACTGGCCTAATTGCAAGTTTAAGTTATGCTAACACAAATAGCTCAGAATCAGAATCAGAATCAAACTTTATTGGCCAGGTATGCTACGCACACAAGGAATTTGGTTCTGGTTTCAGGAGCTCACAGTGCACAGTATCAAAAGAAGTAAAATAAATAAACTAAAACCTGCAATTACTTCCTCACTCACTCACCCAGGCGCGCGCACACACACACACACACACACACACACACAGTCATACCTTATATTGTGCAAAGTATGAATTTAAGCTTAAAAGGCTGATAGCAACAACAGTTTAAAAAGTGTCTAATGGGGTAAACAGTCCGATCCAGTGGAGGCATATGGCAGGAGAAGTAAATTATTTTTTAACTGTTCAAGAGAATGATGGCTTGTGGGAAGAAGCTCCTTTGTAGCCTGGATGTCCTGATCCTCATCTCGCTGAAACGCCGGCCTGAGGGAAGGAGCTGGAACTGATGATGTCCAGGGTGAGACGGGTCAGTGGAGATCTTCACTGCGCGCTGCCTGGTTCTAGAGGCATGCAGATCCAGCAGTGAAGGCAACTTAACCCCAATTGTCCTCTCTGCAGACCTGATGATGCGCTGCAGTCTATGGAGGTCATGTTTGGTAGCAGAGCTGCCCCACACTGTGATGAATGTGGTGATGACAGACTCTATGATTGCTGTATAGAATCGCACCAACAGCTCCTGAGGTAGGTTGAACTTCCTCAACTGACACAGGAAGTGCATCCTCTACTGGGTTCTCTTGATGATGGAGCTAATGTTGCTGTCCCACTTCAGGTCCCTGGTAATTGTCATACCCAGAAACTTGCAAGGCTCCACTGCGGTCACAGTTCTGTTCAGGATGGTAAGTGCTGACAGGGCTGGAGGACTCTTCCTGAAGTCCACTGTCATATCCACTGTTTTTTCTGTGTTCAGCACCAGGTTATTGTGGCTGCTCCACAGGACCACTTCATCAACCACCCGTCTGTAGGCGGACTCATCACCATCTCGGATGAGACCAGTGACTGTAGTGTCGGCTGCAAACTTCAAGATCTTGACCAAAGGGTCCGTGGAGGTACAGTTGTTTGTATACAGAGAAAAGAGCAGTGGTGAAAGGACACAACCCTGTGGAGCGCCTGTACTGATAGTCTGGGTGTTTGAAATGAATTTTCCAAACCTCACCTGCTGCTTTCTGCCAGTGAGGAAGTTGGTGATCTACTGGCAGGTGAGACTTGGCACACCGAGTTGGAGTAATTTGTTATGTAGCTGTCCTGGGATGATTGTAATAAAAGCTGAACTAAAATCTAAGAATAGAATTCTTACATATGTTCCTGAGCGTTCAAGCAGTTGAAGAATAAGCTGGACTGCCATATTCACTGTGTCATCCACTGAGTTTGCCCGGTATGCAAATTGCAGGGGGTCTAGCAGAGGTTCAGTGATGTTTTCCAGATGGGAGAGCACCAGTCTCTCAACGGATTTCATGACTACAGAGGTCAATGCAACGGGCCTATAGTCATTCAATCCTGTGACGGTTGCTACAAGGCAGTCGCTGTGGATTTGAGGCGGACCCCGAGCTCTGCTACCCACAGTCACAATTCTGCCAAGCTACAGTAGGTGCAGAAACTACAGTAGCCATCATTCACTGTGCCCGCAGTCATGTTTGTATTTGAAAACACTGCACGTTTCACTGGATGTCACCTGTGCAGGGTCTGAACTGTAACGTAGTCTATTTTTTGTGTCTCTCCCTACCTCTTCTTACTATTTTCCCGGTCCACCTTCCCTTGCTCTTTGTCATAAGAACACACACAAATACACACTTCTGATTTCACGTCTCATCACCCCCATGACCCACATAGACAAGGAAACTAATTCACACAGGAAAGAAAGAAACCAATAGAAAGAGAGAGAAACTGAAAGGTGACAGGAGGCAGACCAAAATGAGAAGGACAGGAGGCTGAGACACTAAATTAGAGAAAGCAGAAAAGACAGCAAACTGCAGTGGGGATGCTGAAGGCAAGATGAGAGGAGGAATTGGTAGGAATGTAGAGCGGAGAAAAAAAAGGGCAAAAGGGAGGAGGAATGGAACTCGATAATGTAGCCGGTAAGTGATAGACTGAGCAGTGGGAGAGGTAGAGTGAGGTCAGATGGAAAGATGGATAGAAGAAGAGGAGTGAAGGGGTGGAAGGGAAATTTGGGTCGGCGAAGTGCAGCTGCATCGGGAGGGAGCCGAAATGAGGAGGGTAAAAAGGGGGAGAGACAGGAGGCAGGAAATCAGTTGAGCAGACAGAATGTAGAGTATGTGTAGAGAGGATAAATGAAGGGGTGAAGATGAGAGAGAGGTAGAAAGAGAGGAGGATGAGGAGGGGGCTGGATGCGGGCTAACAGTCATCAGTATTCCAGCCTTGTACTCAGTTTCCAGCCAAGACAAATGAGAGCCAACATCAGGGAGGAAGTGGATCAGCTGAAAACACACCAACCTCTCCCTCTGTCACCCGGCTACCCTTTCTCTATATTTCTCCCTATCTCCCTTTTTCCACTGCCAAAAACGAAAGAACATTATAGCTGCAGTAGCTCATACAGTGGCGGCCTTCCCTACGACTGCAGAAATATACACACATACAGCACCATGAATAAATAGCGCCGCATCGGTGCGTGCAGTTCAGCCTTATCCTGGGCTATTTTAGTAGCGTGGGCATGCCGTTTTGATACCATGAGAACATTAGTCCCCTTCCCACTGGGGACTTATTTGAGGTATCATCAAGTCAGGGTTTATTATTGACATTGCTTATTTATGAGCTTTAGAGCCTGGCAAATCCAAAGGGGGAAAAGAAATACAAATTTGTGCAGTGGAGTCTGTTAAATGTTGTCAAACATTAAATAAAGCAATTGCTAAAAGGGTCTTAAATTATATACTGCAAAACTTGAGTCACTGAATAATTAAAAAAGATAGCATACACCATAGACTTTCCACTTCTTGAATAGGTGGTACCTCCACAAAACGTACAGTATTATCAGTCCACAGTCCAAAAGGCACCGACAGAGCAAACACAGAGTGAGTCCAGTCAACCTGTTACTCAAAGTAGTCCCACCCCTAACTTTAGCACAATTCCAGGATGAGTTATACAACAATATAGTCCACTGTACAGTTGTTATAAAGAGGAAACAATCCAAATGCCCCAAATTTTTTTTTGTTTTTTGTTTTTTTTGTCTCAGTCTGTGAGCATGCTTTTTAATGCTGTATAGTTGGGCATTTTAAGATGGGAGATCAGCTAATTTTTAGGGGCCAGCTTCAAGTGGCCACTAGAGAAACTGTAGGTTTTGGCACCAGAAATTTACACTTGGCTCCATAACAGTGATGCATCTGTGCAAAGTATGCTAATACTAATTAGTACAATGTAAAAAATAAGTAACAGGTACAAAACCAAAATTTCCTCACAAGAACTGAAGCACAAATTTCTCTTAGTAGAAGCCACATTTTTGTTTATTTATTTATTTATTTATTGTTGTCAGATAATTACACTCAAACTGCTCTAAAAGGCACCAACATCCCTAATACTTGGATTAGCAGAGGTAAAGCCTAGCAGGCAGCTACCAGCCACAACTGCTTGTGTCAGCATCCACCTGTCAGTCAAAACTGCCTTGCAGTTTGGTAACCATAGTCTTAATCTCTATGCACTCCTTTTTTTTTTTCTATCTTCTCTTTCCCTTCACCCTCCAACTGGTCATGGCAGATGGCTCCCCCTCCCTAAGCCTGGTTCTGCTGGAGGTCTCTTCGTGTTAAAAAGAAGCTCGTCCTGCCCACTGTTGCCTAGCACTTGCTCATAGGGGATCGTCTGATTGTTGAGGTTCTCTCTCTAATGCTGGACGGTCTTAACGTTATTACATAGTGCCTTGAGGTGACTGCTGCAGCAAATTGCTTTAAAATTGCCACAGCTCTGAAAAGGATCTCAGGTGATGATTCTGACAGTTTTGGCAAACTCTACCAAATAAGATGATGGTGGACCACTAGAGTGACAACTCCATATCCAGCACAGTTCATTAGTGTTTTGCTGGCATAGTGTACACATTTTCAGTGCAAAGCTGGTAAACGGTGTGAGTCTTTTGAAAGAGGCTAGAAAACCTGCAGTGATGAAAACTGATTAATGAATTTGGTCAACGGGGCTTCATATGGATGGATGGGCAGCTGCACAATGGTATAAAGTAGTATTCAAAACCCTGTAACTACAGTTAGAGCAGTCACAGTAACGTGACAGTTATAAGTGATATACACCTGGAATTGGAGGAATAGTTTTTGGGGAAAAAAACATGTTTATTTTCTGTCACAGTCACATGAGTTTCTTAGAAAGAGATTGTGGTTTGGCGAAAATATACACTTTTACTACATCCCACACTTGTTACAAAGTTTGATTTTGATCCCATCTGCAGGCAGTAACACTAGTCCACATGTTATCCACAATTATTCACAAGGTAGAGGTTTCCTAAGTTTAAAATATTCCTATTATTGTCATGGCAGCTTGCACAGACAATGTATCTGGGTTTTTTTCTGGAGGATGTCTGTACAGTAGTTAGCTTAGTTAGTTTAGTCCATCAGAATAAGACAGGTAGCCTGGTTGTGTCCTGCTTAATCTGTACACAAAAAAGCACCCGTACAAAGGCTGAAGAAAATTGATGGATGTCATCCAATCATCACCTCAAGATCTGATGCGGCTTCAGTATGACTGCATTAGGATGTGTTGCTTTTGTCGGAGTAAGTTACAGATTAGATGCAAAGCAGGCAGCCAAATTACTAAATTACTCAGTAGTGATGTTTTTTCTTTTTCCTTGACACTTTCCAGTAATAAACCTTGTTTACAAGGCAGCACTTTATGTCCCCCAACTCAAACATTTTCCTCCATAGAGAATATTTGACATTTTTGTTCAAATGCTGAAGCCAGCAATGCAGCGGTGCTAAATATACACTTGAACACATGCTGTTTAGAAGCTCTGCTGACTGAAGGCTGTTAGAAAAAAATACAAACTATGATCTTGATGACACCATATATCAACATGAGGCAGTCACATGCTCCTGGGCCCTGCCACAGTCTTCAATCAGCTTTGAGTTATCCCCTCAGTGTAATCCCCCCCCCCCCCCCCCCCCCCCCCGCCGCCC
>VUQJ01044100.1:21202-31976 GCA_015108635.1 Andinoacara biseriatus
CACACACCCCCCCAAAAAAAAGAAAAAAACTACCCCCCCCCCCCCCCCCCACACACACACACACACACAAAATCATATTGTTACTAGAACGACTCTATACATCACCGCAATAGGCACAACTGCTGTTTTATTAAATACTTTTGTTTTCATTTGTGTTCGGTTGGGTTTAGGCAAAACAGCTAATTGGTCAGTTTTAGAAAAAGATTATGCTTTTTTGATTATGGGGGCAGCCGACTGAATGAATTAATGAAGAATCGCCGACCTTTTTAGATAGGCAGTGGTGTCGTTGCCACTGCCCGGGGCGGGACTGGTAACCAAGACAATAGAGGAGAAGCTCATTGCTTTCTGTGGTGAGCCTGTGTAATTTTAACTCATGAGTTACCACCACCATGAAATGCAGTGTTAAGAGGTTGAGCTTTATTTCTGTAAGCTCAAGCTGGTTAAAATGCTCATTGTGAGCTCATTTGTTAGGTGGCAAATATGAGTGTTTAGCTAAGAGCACCTCTGCAGACTGTAGTTTAAATACATCGCTCCAAAAGTTCTCACTTACAATGTAACAGCTAACTCTCAATCTTTCTCTTGCTGTGTATGGTTCCATTTTATAGACTGACATAATCTTTTATTCCAAAAATAAAAATTTTAATTAAGCGATATGCCTACAGGAAATTGACATGTATTTCTTCAAATCAGCTTCCAAGCATTTATTTAAGGCTCTATATTTAGACATTAATTAAAGCATTGCAGCAGCATGCTGCAGAGAACAACAACTCAATGGTTATTACAGCCCACTGTATTGTCCTCATTGTTTTTTTTTTCTCCTGCAACAAACTGCAAACACATTTCCACATGCACATGCTTGGATGGAGTAATAACGGGAATGAGCTAGTGGCAGCCAATTGTCTCTACAGTATCTTGTTTGTACCACTGAAGATAAGCAATCGAACTGAAATTAAATGAAGGGAGAAAAAGGAGAGGAAGGATGCAGTAGCCAAAAAAATTAAGTTGAATTTAAAGTGCTCTGAAGAGGATAAGCAAGTAGGGCAGTCAAGGGAGGAGGAGAAATAGGAGGAGGAGAATGGGAGGAGAGGAGAGAAACAGGATGGGGAATTGATAAATAGATCATTGTATGCAAGGAGCTACTCAGCCTCTTCTCTCCGTCTTTCCCACGTCTCCATCTACTCCCTCCACCCCCCGGACACCTGATAAAGAGAATTTCTAACTCATCTGTTTATTGTAAGTGAGCCTAAATAAGGCCAGGACACAGAGGAATCACACAAAACCAACGGATCCACACACACACACACACACACGGTGAACAGAAGCACTGTACAATGTCTTTTTCTGTTTCACGCCTTGTTTGTCTTGTCGTTTCATTGTTGAGCGTCCCCTGTAAATGAGCCTCTGTGTTTACTCAGGGTTTTGACAGGACTCGTGGCTAAACTCTTAACAGCTCAACATACACAGCCTTGCACCAGACACAGAAGCTCCTCAGACATACTGCTTCTCTAATGGAGGAAGCAGGCTGGCGCACATGAGGATGGGAAAGAAAATGTGAGACTCACTCTCGTCACAAATTTAATAGACAAAGATGACAGAAACACTGTGCAGCTGTATTAATGTTGGTACTGCTCTTAACATGAGAGGACTGAGAGAAGACAGGATGTAGAGGGCTAAAAGGTTATTTATAGACACCCAACCCCCAGCTTAGTTTTTCATCTTAGTTTGGAAAAGAAATCTTCAAAAAAAATCTTTTCTAACTGACTTTTTCACATTTGCTGGCAACCTGGAGCACCATGCACACCAGAAGAACCTCTGCAGGGAATATTTGCCAGCCAGTTGTTGGTGTGTATGCTCCATGATTCATGGGGTCCAATCATATTTTGATAGATCACATACACAGTATTAGGAAGGTTACCTGTAAAATGTAAAAGGTTAAAGGTTACTAATTACCCTGTTAAAATGAAGTATGTAATGCAATTACTTGAATATTACTTTGTTGACTTTTTGATTTTCTAACTTTTTTAAACTGGGCCAAAAAAAAAAAAGTCCTCTGCAGGCTTTAGGTGCTTTGTTAGATTGACAGCGAGCACTCGGTGTTCATTACATTTACATCGCTGGTAAACAAGCGGTAACGTTAGAGCTCTATTCTCACTTTAGAGTGAAAACATTGAAATCCAAGAACCAAAGAGCTGTTCTTGTCAGATGATACAGCCACTCATCACAGCTGTTCTTGTGCATCAGGAAATCGGGTTCACTAGAGCAATGCCGATTGGTCTGTTTGGCAAACGAGAGGCTTTGCAAATTCAAACAAAAGAACCAATCAGAAACAACGATCCAAACTTCAATGAATCAGATTGAAGCAGATTCTTTAATCTTCTTGAGCAACACAATTGTTTACATACTGTGCTGTGTGTAGTGCTAGTGCTGGGCCCTGCCTGAGGGGCCCTGAGACATTGCCAGAGCAATGGATTGTCAGGGGGGAAATATAGAGACAATGAATGTGATTTATGCAGGGAAGAATATAAAAAAAATGTTCCGATGCTATCGTGCTGACTTGAATATAGTTTCTTTAATTTCAGTAATATTCAACTTGGCTCCTTTGTTGCTTCTCCAATATTTTTTATACTTGATAAAAGTTTAGTCAGCTTATGTGGACGGTCATAAACTTTATTTAATTGTATTCCATAAAGAAACTTGAGAACCTTTGCATTAACATGTCATCTTTCCTTCTCACAGAGACTGTATGAAAGTTATTAAAGCAGAGCAGGATATTTATTCTTGCTTCACAGTATGAACGGCATCAAGCCTTTGGAATGTAATTAATCCTCACAACACATCATTGATCCTAATGATGTCAATGTCACCACAACAGCAGCAGCAGCAGCAGCAGCAGCAGCAGCAGCAGCAGCAGCAGCAATAGTTCCTTACTGGAATAAGATGGTGTACATAGAAGACTGCAATTTCTTACCTTTCCTGTTTTGTACAGTATAGCAACACATACTTGTTGACTCACTGTATGCTGTACATTATTTTACAGCCCAACAAAAATGAAAAAAAAAACGGGACAAACAAGGTGTTACATTTCTCTGCAATGAAATGAAATGCCCCTCCACACCACAGAAACTTTCATGAAATCCCCTGTAATGGACTTCATTGTTACAGGTGTTGCATTTTCAGCAGAAACACAGTTGAGCTCTCCCTCCATATAACCTCCTGAAATCCTCATTTTGTAAAGACAAGGTATTTAAACGCCACCTGTTCTCTGCCTTCACGTCCCCCTGTACTTTATTTGCAGCTGTGCACCAACACAGTCTGTCGGAGAGTGTGCTCCGATATGCTTCTGTGAGACTATAACAGAAACAAATAAATAAATAAATGTGAATGTGACTGTGAGTAGGAAACCTGTATAATCTGCCTGACATGGAGAAAACAGGAAAAGAAGTTACATGAAACAAAAGAAATGTAATGTAAACATCATGTTGATTGTGACCATTTTTATGCGTTGCCAAAATATATTTATTTTTTACAACTGATTAAAGTTCACATGCACTGGTAGCCACTGGGGTTTGGTGCTTGCTAAAGGGGGAAAGAATTCTATCACCACTATTATATTTTTACACCTAAAGGCCAACTATACTCTGCCAAACACACTACAGCTGCCCTATTGTTAGATTTACCAAACACCTGCAATGTAAAATTTCTGGCTATTGTTCTTTTTAGTGATTGCAGAAGTGGCATTTGCACCTGCGTGTCAAGAGTTGTTTCAGCACAATGAAGCTTTTGCCTTTTTAAAATGTGCACTCTGAACAGATACACACCTGACGGTGGAAGTCGGCTGTCTTTGTTTTTGTTTTGAAGACGACTGCAAATTTTGACGTCCATAAATCCAATTTCAGTTTTTGTCATTGTGCCCATTTGTTACGCTTTGACAATAACAAAAACCTCTCACCTTGTACACAAGCCTAAAATACAGAAATATGAAGATTATGTTAAGTCATGCAACTTAAAATGTATGATACTTTATCCTAGTACTCCACTAATAATCAAAAAGGCATATTTTACTATAGAGATATGACACATGATTGTCTCATTAATATATGTTGCATTGTTATGCATAAAAATATTTGACATATTTTTTAAAAAAAACTTGTATTTATCATTTATAGTTATAAAGTAGAATGCAGTATACAGATTCTCCTTTGCATTAATTTTCATAACAATGAAAGTGCAGCAGGTATTGTCAAGCATCGGCTGTGTGGCAGGCAGGAATGAGGACCTCAATGTAGAACACTGGGCGCGGACATGAACACAAATAGTTTTTATTGCTGGACAACAGAACAGGAACAACAGGCAGCAGTCGGGTACAGAGCACACAGCGGGAGAAAACACTGAAGACGACGCGACAAGGGCAAAACACAGACTGGGCACTTAAATACACACACAGAGGAATTAGGGAACAGGCAACAGGTGGGGGCAAGGCTGAACATAATTAACCAGACGAGACCATCAGGTCACAACAAAGACAGAACTTTTACTTTCAAGGCAGCATGGTATTCACTTCATTTATTATTATACTTTTTTTTTAATGGTACCAGCAAGTTATACTTAATTAAACAGAAAATTGCATTTATTACATCTAAATATCTTTGCACTTACTGTCTGGGCTTATTTACAAAGCATTAACCAAGATTTCGAATGATTAAGCCTTCCCTGCTGGGAGGCATGCAGATGTGTTGGATTCTCATTGTTGTTATTCAGATGCTTATTAGAAGGGCAATTTCAATTTAAGACTCCACCTGTTACTCTTTGATCACTTTAGTCTGAACTTCCAAACACAGAACAAGGATCTCACTTATCCAGAGGAGACAGGGAGGGCCACATTCCCCAAAGTGCTCATAGTACTATTCTCAGTTTCTTGCACTGATCTCTGCTCATGTGTCTCCCGGATCTGTCGACTCACATTATCTTGCTAATATTTCAGAGTTTGTTTCCTCACATAAACCAGCAGGGATTCATTTAGTAGGCAATGCTCTGAAAGTACAAGAGGCTACGATGCAAAAAAACAATCCCTATCAAAAAAGGATGCCTGATATTAGTGCTATGGATTTTCATTTCTCTCAACTGCAATATAATTGTAAAATGTATGTAGCTGCTGAAGTTGCAGAGTAAAATTTTACTGTCAAATAAAATGACCTTAATATATCTGCTGTGGTTCCAATCAATACCAATACCTCAATACTTACTTTGCATTCTAAGAAGCTAGCATTTAAAATATACTCTTCACATACATTCATGCGCACCTTTAGAAAATTGTTACATTATATTTGATTCTTAAGCTTTAAAAAGCAAACAATTTGCTTTATTTGCACAGACAGACCTGTGGATGGAGCTGTATTTGGATGGCAGCTGGTAATTGCTGATAACAGTCATAAATGACACAATGCTCTTTTAAAAGTGCAGTGAAGAAAAGTGGGGGCTGATAATACATCTGAACAAAAACAACAAAGTACGTGCAAATGTAACTCAGTTGGAAACACATTAGTGAACAAGCTTCCATCATAAAACACAAAAGACAACCACATGTTGTGGTTGATAAAGATTTTTTTTTTTTAAAAAGTTCACTGAAAGATGCCAAGAAACCTTAAGTGGCAATTTCACACCATATTTGTATTTTAGTGTCGCTGCAAGACATAAGGCACAGGCTTTTTTTTTCTTTTTTCTTTTTTTTTAAAGGAAGACATTTGATACGTCACAGTCAAAAAAAGGGGCCGCTTTCTATGTCACACTGTCTTGGCTAACTAGGACACTTGTAAAAAGCCATTATTAATTTTATTAATAGCATGTGTGCTTTCTCCTGCTCTGACAAATCAAAATGTTCCTAAAAAGTATTTTTCTAATATTTCTTTGACGCAACTTTGAACCGTTCAACTTTTTAAACCTCTTCACGGTCACATTTTAACACAAGATTCCAGCTTCACAACTTTTCCGTCATCTGACATGGCAGAGTTGGTTTATTTACTGTACCTCCCACACAAAATACAATAAACCCTCTGATGGTTTGAAACAAGTTGTGCAATTGTAACAATGCACTTCCATCCATGCATCCATTTTCTTAACCACTTATAAGAGGCAGGGTACAGATTGGATGGGCCATCACATCCACACGTACAGCCAATTTAGAATCACCAGTTAACCTAACCTAACATCTTTGAAATGTGGGAGGAAGCCAGAGAAGGGAAAGCCTTCACAGGCATAGGAAGAACATGCAATTTCCACACAAAAGACCGAAGTCAACCAGGAAATTCAGACCAGTTGCCAGTGATTTGTTTGGTGTAAAACGCAAATGGCATTTATTACATAAATGTGAGTTGTTTGATGTTTTACAGTCTAAATAATATTTTACATTTTTAACAGAAAAGCCCGTTTTGATGTTAAGATTGAAATCAAAGCATATTTTAGAGGCATGACTGCATTCAAGTCAATAAAAATTTTTTCTAGTGGGTCTGAAGTTCCTCTTGAAGGCGAGGTGGTATCGAGAAACACTTCTTTCATCTTGTAGTTATCCTACTCAACTATCAGCAAACACAGAGAGCCAAGAGGAAAGGGAGTAAAACAGCAGGAAGAGCCAGAAATCCCACAAAGTTTTGGAGTATGACTGAGACAAAGCAGTCACACAGCGCCAGCTAGCAATCCACATTCATGTTGCTAGCTGGCAACATATAAAGTTATTTTCTGTTCAGACAATGCAGAAGCACAATAAAAGGTCAATTAACGTAAGGAAATCATCATAACTAAATAAAAAAATAGCAGTGGGCATGTCAGAGGAGAGTACATGCCATACAGATGATGGAAGAAGACAGTGAATTAGAGGAGATCAGGGTGAAATATGGACATGTTCAGTCCAGACCTTTCGAGTGTGATTACCAATGTGAAGAGGGCTTTAATTTAAGCCCCAGGCCAAAGAAAATACAGTATGTGGATTTTTGAGCAGCCCACATACTGTACTAATGACTCTGGGTTCAGTTCATCTTTCATCAAAATGTACAAGCTGTGCACTCTCACAACTGAGAGTGTATACAACTGTGAAGCTCGCAGTCTTCCGAGGCCAAAATCGGCAAATGTCTGTCATCTGAAAATGTAAATTGGACTGATGTGGTTTGTTGCCATGAACATTTAAATAAGTAGCTCATATTTTTGTACGCTCTCAAGTTAACATGGAGTGACGACCGGAGAGTGTTTATACTGAAGAGTCTGAGCGGCGGGTGATTCATAAGAGGATGTAAAAGTGGGTTGTAATCATTAAAATTCTAAGAATAGGACGACTGGTGTGGGTTGGCTGGTCAGGTCATGTGACCATTTATACCTTCTAATGACTGTCAAAAGCGCAAATCCGATCACCACTTACATTATCAACTACAGGAGTCTTGTTTTAGCGTTTATATTTTATTAAGAGAGAAAAGTTTGTATCATGTTAATTCCTTCAACCTTCACTTCAGCCTTTCCACAATGAAGACATACACATTAGCAAAAGGCCATTAGTGAAACCAAAATGGTAAATATTGGCACTGCATTAAAGGATGGAAACTCCTCATGTTTTTCAGTTTTCTGCATTTGTTCAGCATTAAAAACTTTGTGGAGTTTCCAAGCATAAAAAAATGCATGCAAATTACTCTTAAATAACAGCAAATCTGTCTCATTTTATAAACTATATAACCAAAAGTATAGACTGAGTTCAGATGTTCCAATCACTACCATGGCCACAGGTGTATACACCAAGTACCTAGTCATGCAGAAAGGTTCTAAAAACATTTGTGAAAGAATGGGTCGCTCTCAGGAGCTCAGTGAATTTCAGAGTGGTACCGTGATAGGATACCACCTGTGCAACAAGTCCAGTTGTGAAATCTCCTTGATACTAAATATTCCACAGTCAGCTGTTAGTGGTATTGTAACAAAGAGAAGGTGATTGGAAACAGCAGCAACTCAGCTGACAACGAATGCTGCGGTACATAGTGCACAGAGGTCACCAACTTTCTACAAAGTTAATCACTACAGACCTCCAAACTTCATGTGGCCTTCAGATTAGCTCAAGAACAGTGTGTGGAGAGCTTCATGGAATGAGTTTCCATGGTCGAGCAGCTGCATCCAAGCAAAGTGTTGGATGCAGTGGTGTAAAACATACTGGCACTAGACACTAGAGCATTGGAGATGTGTTCTCTGGAGTGATGAATCACACTTCTCCATCTGGCAATCTGATGGATGAGTCTGGGTTTGGTGATTGCCAGGAAACAGTACTTGTCTGACTGCATTGTGCCAAGTGTAAAGTTTGGTGGAGGGGTTATGGTGTAGGGTTGTTCTTCAGGAGTTGGGCTCGGCCCCTTATTTCCAGTGAAAGGAACTCTTAATTCTTCAGCATACCAAGATATTTTGGACAATTTAATGCTCCCAACTTTGTGGGAACAGTTTCGGGATGACCCCTTCCTGTTCCAACATGACTGCACACCAGTGCACAAAGCAAGGACCGTGAAGAACCTGACTGGCCTTCACAAAGTCCTGATCTCAACTCGATAGAACATCTTTGGGATGAATTAGAGCGGAGACTGTGAGCCAGGCCTTCTTGTCCAACATCATAAATGTGCTTCTGGAAGAATGATCAAAAATTCCTATAAACACTCCTAAACCTTGTGGAAAGCCTTCCCAGAAGAGCTGAAGCTGTTATAGCTGCAAAGGGTGAGCCAACAATATATTCAACCCTATCGATTAAGAATGGGATGTCACTAAAGTTTATCTGTGTGTGTGGAGACAGACGAGTGAATACTTTTGTTAATATAGTGTATATTTGAACACTGTCAGGTATTGTTGGCATATTTAATTCTACTGTATATACTTGTGTATTTTAAAAGTCAGGCTTTTACATATTTTATGTGTCACCTTAATAAAATTTTACCTTATCACCAATGGAGGATTTCACATCAATCTGAAATACTTGTACTATCACAATATGACACTGTAAATTTCTGAAGCACAAAAGACAATCCACTTGGTAACTCTGACATCATTACCTGTTTCCAGGTCCAAGCACTCCTTTGGTTCCCAAAATCCAATAAACTGTGATGCACCAGGGAGGTCTGGATTCTTTCAGCTGCAGTGAAATGATTAGTGTGGCTCTTCTCCCAAGTATTTCAATGCAGTTTAACATCCATGAAAAAGAGATTGTATGAGGTTTAACAAGTAAGCAAAAAGTTTGCTATCTAGTTTCCAATTAAAGTTGACATAACATGTTCTCACTGAAATATTTAAAAATAAATAAGTAAACTGCATAGCTCTGGCATAACTTTGGAAGTAAACAAAGATAACAAAATAGCATTTGGTAGGTTAGTGAAGCGGGGCTGCTGGCCTATAACGATGTGCTATCTGATGGCTAACTACAGAGTTATGGTTAAGCTATAAACACACTAGCACAGTGAAGATGCCGGATTGCATTACAGCATGTTAAAAAGACGGCAGCCTCAATCAAAGCAGCAGACGCTTGGACCTGGAAACAGGGCTGATGTGTCATCACTTAACTAGTGGATATGAGTTACACGTTTGTAACTAGTCTGAGGAAGGGCAGCAGTGCCCGAAATGTTACTCCCTGCTACGAGGTTGATTATAAAATTAAAAACAATTTTTCAGGAGCTCTTTAGGTGTGTGGACTTCTTTTCTTTTCCTTTATCTAATATGTGGCCCTTAATTCACTTTATTTAAAACACTATCACTCACATTTAGTTTAAGTCAAGATGTGGCTTCATTTTTCTTTTTTTTACCCACTGGTCCATGAGGAATAAAAAAGGTTTCTATTTTCCTAATAATATCTTGAACTTGTATATATTTTGATGAGTGTTTAAGCACCCCCATGTGCTGTCTGCTGATGTAGAACTGGGTGAACAAGTTTTCCATTGAGCATTAAACTTTATGAACGCAGCCTCTATGAATCAGGAAAATATAAATAGTTAAAAACTTTCGGGGAAGTATTTAAAACTGATTAGCTACTGAATTAATAAAAAGGTTTCCATACAGTAGAACGATTTTGAGAGATGATGTTTGTGTCGAACTCTGGTGTGTGTGTGGGTATGTGTGTGTGTGTGTGTGTGTGTGTGAGAGAGAGAGAGAGAGAGAGAGAGAGAGAGACCCAGCTGTTACTAATGTTGTGGGGACATTCTGCACTTCTTTTTCCACAGTCACATCATGGGGGTTTGTTATCCTTACAGGGACAAAAACCAAGTTTCTGTAGTGCAAAAACATTTTAAGGCGAAGATATGATTTAACATTGGAGTAGGTTAGGGTTAGGAAATTAGCGTTTATGGTTCATGTTAGAATAAATCACAAGGAAATTAATATAAGTAAATGTCCTCTAAAGTCATAGATGCACAACTTTGTGTGCCTGCAAGTGTGGGTTCACGTCCATGTACTTGTTAAAGACATTACTACCTGTATAGGTGACGGGATGTACTGTTTAGCAGCACTGGGAGGTCACCCGCTTTTTAAATACACACATTTTTTTTCACATACATATTCATAGAGTGTATACTCATACATAGTCCTGCTGCACCTTTATTGGCTCTATTTCAAACCATTCAATTATTCAGTGACTCATCTTATAAATATGCATATTCAATTTGTGAAAGACTGTGTGTGTATGTGTGTATGTGTATGTGTCTGTTAGAAAGAGATCCATCTGGTTCTAAGTACCTTCTTCCGAACAATATGGCAAATGAGAAAGCAGAGCCTGCTATTA
>VUQJ01044102.1:18806-28818 GCA_015108635.1 Andinoacara biseriatus
AATCACCTCAAATGGTTTTCCAACAGTCTTGAAGGAGTTCCCAGAGGTACTGAGCACTTGTTGGCTGCTTTGCCTTCACTCTGCGGTTCAACTCATCCCAAACCATCTTAACTGGGTTTAGATCAGGTAATTGTGAAGGCCGGGTCATCTGAGGCAGCACTCCATCACCCTCTTTCCTACTCAAATAGCCCTTACATAGCCTGTGTTTTGGGGTCACTGTCCTGTTGAAAAACAAATGATGGTCCCACTAAGCGCGAACCAGATGGGTTGGATTGTCACTGCAGAACGTTGTGGTTGTAATGATGGTTAAGTGTACTTTGGATTTTGAATAAATCGCCAACAGTCTCACCAGCAAAGCACCCCCATACTGTCACACTTCCTCCTTCATAGTTCACGGTGGAAACCAGACATACAGGAACCATCTACTCATCTTTCCTGCGTCTTACAAAGACACAGTGTTTGGAAACAAAAAACTCAAGTTTGAACTCATCAGACCAAAGGACAGATTTCCACTGGTCTATTGTCCATTCCTTGTGTTCCTTGGAGGAGCAGGAAGAGGAGCCATCATGGACGGACAGGCATCTGGATGGCATGTGCCATGGGCAGATAGAAAAATGGCTTATATAGAAAAATCCTAACAATGGCTGGACAGAGCTGGCTGAAATACAGCACAGAGGCACTATTCATGGCAGCACAGGAACATCATCTAAGCAAAAGATCACACAAGGCAAGACTCCAGGTGCAGGCTGTGCAGAGATGCCTGAGACAATCCAGCACATAACAGCAGGGTGCAAGATGCTAGCAGGGTGCACGGCATTCATAGAACACCATAACCAAGTGGCTGGCATAGTATACAGGAACATCTGCGCGAAGTGTAGCCCGGAAGGCCCAAGGTCGAAACGGGATATGGCCCCAAGGGTGGTTGAGAATGACCGAGCTATGATCCTGTGGGACTTTCACATACAGACAGACAAACTGGTGATGACTAATCCACCAGACATAGTAGTGGTGGACAAGCAAAGCATGAAAGTCATAGTGGTAGATGTAGCAATACCAAGAGATGGCAACATCAAGAAGACGAAAGATCAGAAGCTCAATAAAATACCAAGGGCTTGGAGAAGAGTGGCAAGGAGAGTGGCTCCAGCAGATTCCAGGAATGACATCCGAGATCTCTGTCCAGAAGAATGCAGTCCTGGGAACAGCTAAGCTACTGTGAAGGACCCTCAGGCTGCCAGGCCTCTGGTAGAGGACCCAATCTTGGAGGACAAAGACTGCCCACTCAGGCTGTTGACCCATAAAGGACTCTGCCATCATCAAACACACACCACGTGTAACTGGACATATGAACCTGGCCATGTAATTTTCTTTTAACAAAACCTGGGAGAACAAAATGTACTGGACAAAGTAACTGTGCTTGATGTTTTATGTATGTACAAATATATAAACATTCTGCAGACACATCATTTACATATAGGAACAATATGTACTGTGAGAGGATGCAAGATTGCTTGTGCATACTGTTTTTCTTTTTCTTTTTCTTTTGCAACATATTAATAAATGATAGAAGTATAGACAAAGAAGCATAATACAACTTAGATACAACTTACAAAACACTTTATTAGGTACAACTTACTAGTACCGGGTTGGACCCCCATTTACCTTCGGAACTGGCTTAAGTTTTCATGGCATAGATTCAACAAGCGGCTAGAAACATTCCTCAGAGATTTTGGACTCTATTAAATTTGTCAGCTTTACATCCATGATGCGAATTTCACGTTATGTCACATCCCAAAGATGCTCTATTGGATTGCTGTCTGCTGTCTACGGAGGCCATTTGAGTACAGTGAACATATTGTCATGTTCAAGAAACCAGGCTGTGAAGATTTGAGCTTTGTCACATAGTGAGTAATTCTGCTGGAAGCAGCCATCAGAAGATGGGTACACTGAGGCCATGCAGGGATGGACATGGCCAGCAACAATGCTCAGGTAGACTGTGGTGCTTAACTTGTCAGTTGGTACTTAAGGGACAAAGTGTGCCAAGAAAATAGCATTACACCACCACCAACAGCCTGAGCCATCGATACAAGGCAGGATGGATCCATGCTTTCATATTGTTTACAGGAAATTCTGACCCTACCATCTGAATGTGGGAAATTGAGACTCAGCAAACCAGGCAATGTCTTCTTTTGTCCATGTTTGGTGAGCCTGTGTTAATTGTAGCTTCACTTTCCTTTTTCTTAGCTGACAGCTGTAGCTAGTATCTGCCGCTGTAGCTCATCTGCTTCAAGGTTCAGAGATGATCTTCTGCATACCTTGGCTGTAAAGAGTGGTTATTTGAGTTAGTGTTGCTTTCCTGTTGGGTCAAAGCAGTCCAGCCATTCTCATCTGACCTTTGGGTTTAACACGGCATTTTCAAAGGATACTTTCTCTTTTTCAGGCCAGTCTCTGTAAACCTTAGAAATGGTTGTGTGGGAAATTCTCAGCAGATCAGCATTCTCTGAAATACTCGGACCAGCCCATCTGGAACAACCATGCCATACCCCTGTTCCTCATCAATTTAATTTTTCCATATATTTCTTATTCCTCTTTGTGTGTGTGTGTGTGTGTGTGTGTGTGTGTGTGTGTGTGTGGTGGTGTTTGACTGACAATAAGGTTGCTCTTTGTATTCGTACTAGCAAGTTTTATGTGGCAAAGATTTTATATCTGCTGAATTCTGTCAGCTTTAGACCTTCTCACTTGACTCCAGTAAGATGAGCATTGAACTCTGGCATCTTTCCCATGCTGGTTCAAATTTTAGAAATGCAACAACTGTGAGAAGCCCAAGGGAGAATAAAGTCAAAACATGCTGCCGGCTTTAAAACATAGAACAAAGTAAAATGAAAATTCCACTGCATCAACATATCCCATTGCGTTGAGGTTTTACAAAACACAGAAGGTAAATAAACTTAACAGAGGCAATGACAGAAGGAAAACACTGCATTCAGAAGATAGGGAAACAGAGATAAGTTCAGATGGTACAAGTATGTATATTACTTGTAGGTCAGATGAAAGTATGGTAAATTCTAATAAAAAGAAGAGGAACTAAAATGAAAAATATTTTGACCAGCCAGAGAACAGCACAGAGTAAATGTTTTTATTCATTCAACTACTGTGTGAATATGAGAAAAACTTGAATAGCAACAAGCATAAAGTAAAACCCATTAAACCACTGCAGAACAAAACACAGCAAGAATAAAATGAGCCCTACCTACGAGGTCTTTGTAGCAGCTATTGAGCATGAACCCGAGTCTGATTTGGAACATCGTTTATGAGACTCCCATAAACCCAGTCTCATAAACGATCTTTTCCTTTCGCCACACACAACTACAGTAGCATGAGAGTCCAGTGACATTTACAGGTTTTGTGTTTCCACTGCAATAAACAGAAAAGAATCACATACAATTTATCACACTTGTTTAACAATGTAATGTGGATTTGTAATATAATAAATTATTTTAGCACAAACAATTTGTACTTTAATTTGGGTTTGACAGACTATAAAAGACTAAAGTTGGTAATTTAAATCTTTTAGTGGGATTCATAATTCATAGAGAAAAAAATATAGAGGCCATTCCCAAGCTTTACCCACAAAGTTCAGCAAATGTATGAAGGTTAATTTTCCTCACCAGACTGGGACAACTCCAAACAGCATTGAAATTTCATGAGATAAAATCAACACGAGCATACCAAACGTAGGAAAAAGCTTTCACCTCCTAACACGAAAACATGAGACTGCTCTAAATCTATCAAATGTCACATAGAAAGCTTTACCTCTGGCTGCAGAGTTCACGTCATCTGATATATTATCATGGTCAGCGCATCCAGTTTGTGACTCTACCACCTCCTAGTGGAGGAACTACACACTACTTGTTACACGAGTCAATATTTATCATATATGTTGCGTGACAAATTGTACAATTCAAACTAAATCTCGATTCCTTCCTTACACAAAGGGGGTTGTGCTCAAATCAGTCAGATATTAACAAAGGGAGGAAAGCTCATGATCTTCCGGTTTAATGAAAGAAGGCCAGGAGAGGTCATGTACAATGTGATACAATAATACCCAAATCTGACCGCAATCCTTGCTCTCCCCGCAGGGAGGAAGAGAAGGTCAGAGTGCAGAGCGAGACCAACTGGCCAGTGTAATTGCAAATACAGACCAAACCGAGTCTGATGATAATTAGACTTAAAAAGAAATGTGATGGGCTGTACAGAAATGATAACTGCAGGTCTGAGGGCAGAACCACTGTCACGTTACATAATTTGTTTACTGAAAGGCATTTATGTATTTTTTTTTCAACTGTCAAATTTCCTGCTTATTAGGCAGGGGCCATCATTTTAGTGACAATGCTTTCAAAATTAATCCATACAAAGAGTGCTTGGTTAAGTGGATTGTCTATGATGTTCAGCTGTCATTATATGCACAGATTAACACTACTGTTGTAAATTCTGCTACTGTGAGTAATTACAGAAGCCATTCTGCAAATAATCACATTTAATTAAAACGAATGGCTTCAATAAAACGAAATAATGTGAAGACGGATTCTCATGGTCTACTGAAAACACTATTAATCCATCCAATCCCCATCAGCCCCACAGCCTCTTACGCAGGCTAAAACAACAGAGCAGACCAACATCTAATTAAATCTGACGATGTAAAATGTAACATATTTGCCATAGCTTTGACTTCAATATCAAATTTCTTCATTGTAATAAATGCTGCATAAAAAACTCTGGTTTTCCTTTTCGAGAAATGTAAACTGGAATACTGCTGCATGAGGTTTACTGGTGTAGGTTCTAAATTCCTTTAATTTGAATTATTTTTCTTTAGGACTTCATTGGGATACTACAGTGATCTTACAAATACCACAGTTTGGCAAACTTTGATCGGTTCAGAAACCAGAACTTACCAAAGCAAGAGTTGACGAAGCCGTACCAGTTGCAGCCGCTGCGCCCCAGCAGCCACTTTCCGCGAATACTGGACGCAAAACTGAGAGTAGTGCCGAACAAACACACCAGCATGTCGCTCACACTGATGTTCAGCAGCAGCATGTTTACCGGTGTTCGCAGTTTTTTGAATTTGCAAAACAGCAACAACACAATGAAGTTGTTCAGGAAGCCAAAAGTCATGATGAAGCCCAGCACCACGGACAGCACCACAAAGCCCGCCGGGGAGAGCTTCGCCGCGCCCGCCGGCGCGTCCAGCAGCTCTCGGTCATCGCTCAGGTTGAAGCTGTAATTCAGACCAGCCTGACCAGAAAACATGCCGCTGTCCATTCATCGGAGTTTATCTTTACTCTGGAGCCGTTTCACTTGGCAGGCCTGTCACATTGTCCATCTAGAAAGTTTACGAATATAGTTTCTATCTTTCTTCATGCTCGCGTAAAAACGCTCATCTCTCCATTGAGGCTGAGCACATGTAGCTGCTCTTAGAGAACTGACAAGAACGTTGAAACATGCATTGTAACCATAAAGTGCCACCCGTTACCTTAACGCAATTCCTCCTCCATTTTCACCGCAAGTTTGCGCAAAAAAATATATTTTTTAAATCATTATTATTTTTTTCTTTCGACAATCTAATAAAATTCAACCCAGTTAACAAGTTACTTTCCCACAACAGTTTTATTGCGTGGGGACGCCTGTCATCTTCAAGTCATCACTTTTAGATTGGTTATAATCCGTGCTCGTAGTGGAGACGAATGATGTTATGTGAATTGGGATCCACTTCACCGTCTTTTAAAGGCAGAGTGACTCTTACATCACGGGGTATGATGTTTGGGACCACGGGGGAGGTGGGTGCGTTTATATGTGTGCGTGTTTGGACATATATTTTTCTGAGGACCTAATTGAGTTTAAATAGGGTGAGATAGGGTGTTTGGAAAGCTGGCACAGCTGCTGCATCCACGCTGTAGGCGTTAATGTTAGATTTGGGTCTGGGGTAGTGTAAGACTTTGTGTTATTAATTTGGCTGTGATGGTGAGAGTAAGGGGCTAGGGAATGCATTATGTAACTGAAGGTCCTCAAAAAGATTGGAAATGTGTGTGCATGGTCACCCTGTATTTTATTTATTTTAATGTATTACTTAATGTCAGGCATTGAAAGGGCAACAAATAAGATACTTCTTAATTAGTGCAACAGGCTATTTATGAAAGGACATTACTCAGGGATACAGATTTTGTAGGGGAGCCGGACACCACTGCCAAGTGAAATGCTGTAAATGATTTAGATTTTATGAGGGGTATCTGATGATTATGTTGACAAGGAAAAGAAAACCTGTGAGCAAATTTCAGTCTGGGTCTCACAGGCGACAGAGAATAAAATAGACTGAGTCAGGCAGAAGTTCCTGTGTGATGAACATTCAACTGAATTCAAATTTATTTATATAGCACCAAATTACTACAAACTATCGCCTCAAGACGCTTTATATGATAAGGTAAAGATCCCACTATACCCAGGGGTGAAAGTAGTTTTAAAATCTTGCCGGTACTATGACAAAAACCTAATATATATATATATATATATAAAAACTTTAAGTATCCTAGGAACCACAAGTAAGTCGGCAGTCTGAGAGCAAAGTGCTCAATTGTGGTGATATGGTCTTTAAGATAAGATGGGGCCTGATTATTCCAGACCTTTTATGTGAGGAGAAGGATTTTAAATTCTAGTCTGGATTTAACAGGGAGCTAATGAAGAGAAGCCAATATGGAAGAAATATGCTCTTTGTTTCTAAAAAAGCTGCAGACACCAGTAAACATGCTGCTGCTCTCAGCAGATGTCAGCATGTGTAATAATAATAGTTCTGTTATGGAACTATGAAATAAGTTTCAAATCAGAATTATCTGCATGCTATGGCTCTCTTATAATGTCTCTGATTTCTTTTAGGGTCATTCCAAGGATGAAATTAACTATAAAGAAACATTAGCAAAACATGGAAACGTCCTAGTGAAAATAGATGCAAAAAAGGTTGTGCCATATACATGAAGAAGTGTTGCTTTTGCTTACCCATAATGTAAAGTGAGAAGACTGAATAACCACATCCACATAGTCTAAATGGCCAGTAGGAAAGCAGTGCTTTTCATTAAAATTTCTCCTCAAGAGTTTCAAGGTGGTGGGCAAGGTTTATCTCTACAGCCCACCCGAAACATGTTCCTGAGAAGAAAGTAAACTGTCTAACTAATGTGAATAGACTAATAAGTCTGTCTGTCCTCACTGTGGACAAAAGAAAAAGAAAGAAAGAAAGAAAAAAGTCTGCTATCAATTACACTCCTGAAACAACAACAAAAAAAACCCCCAAAAACAAAACACTTTTATGAATCAGTGCTCTCCTTAAAGAAAGAAATGAAGTGAAAAAAGAAAAAGAAAAAAAACACTTGGCCTTGTTAGCTTTCTCACAACATACCTTCATTTTTACATTTTTATTGTATTGTATGACTTTGTTACATAACAAAAATATTCAGGCATTTTTTGTAAAGAAAAGTTGTTAGAAAAGTTGCTCCAGCAATTTGGAACAACTTTATAATCATATTTGTTTTAGAACCTTTACAATGACCAATGCAGAAGCAATGCAGAATACGCAAAAGACTCTTCTATTGATAAACTTTGATGCTGATGAAAACAAGTGTTACAATAAGGGCCTTTTGTTTTTGTTTGGCATGCACCCTTTTATTATTGCACAAAGCTCAATGCAAAAGATTTTACTTTTACAGCTGGATCTCTGAAGCTGTTAGGAAACATACTTTATAACCAGGGCCACGAATTACAAGATGAACACGTTGCAAACCGAAAGAAAGTCGATGTACTGTAAGTCCTTCTCATTTCTTTGACGATAAAATGAAAAAAGTTCTGTACCTTTGATAAAAGGAGGATGTTTGACATGAGGAATTTAGAAGATATGGTGCAAAAGTGGTGGTTTTCATTGCAGTTATCCCCGTGGACTACAAAAGTCAATTTAAAAAGTCATTTGAAATAATTTAGCCTGGCTAAACTCTGACATTCCAGTTTAATTTTGTTTGTCAAAAGCCACTGACAGCTGTGCCATTCAGGAACTGAACACATGAGTACTCATATTCTACCCAGTCTTCAAACATGACCAGGAAATGAACTGTGTTGGTCGCAGTGGGACTGGCCTCAGTCTATATTTATCAACGTTCCTCCTCCAGCAGCCCTACATCCAGCCTTCATAAGTGGATCTAGATTGCCCACAAGTTAATATATAGTTAACTCCGCTGCCAAGTGGGATGGAGTTGTTTTTATTGTCACTGTTGAAAATTTGTCTGCAAAACAAAATGAATAACAGTGAAATAGTCGAAAAATTGAACGCAGTCAATGTAAAATACATAACCATTGTGAAAAAGAAAGTACGCCCTCTTTCAATTCTAAGGTTTCAAAGACAATAAAAAAATCATCTGTTACTAGTCTTAAAATACAACAACACATAACATCTTACACATGTCAACATCCACCCTTACCGCTTGCATAGAAATTAAGGGGTGAGTAGCTGCCAGGTGCTGCCAATCAAATGCATTTGATTTATTGATCATCAGCGCGTGTGAGCACTTCTATAAAAGCAGAAGTTTCAGCACTTTGCAGGTCTGGAGCGCTCAGGTGTGTTAACACAATGTCAAGAGGAAAGACATCAGCAATGATCAGAGAAGCAGTTGTTGCTGCCCATCAGTCTGGGAAGGGTTATAAGGTCATTTTCAAACAATTTAAGGTCCATCATTCTCCAGTGAGAAAGATTATTCACAAGTGGAAAACATTCAAGACAGTCGCCAATCTTTGCAGGCGTGGATGTCTCAGAAAATTCACCCCAAGGTCAGACCGTGCAGTGCTCAGAGAAACTGCAAAAAACCCAGGAGCTCCATCTCAGACTCTACAGGTCTCAGTTAGCATGTTAAATGTTCATGACAGCATATTTAGAAACAAAACAAGACTTCTGGAAAAAATATCTTAGGACAAACAAGACCAAAGTGGAATTGTTTGGACATAATGCACAGCACTACATTTGGAGAAACCCAAACACAACATCTCAGCACAAACACCTCATACTGATTATCAGCACGGTGGTGGAGGGTTGATGATTTGGGCTTGTTTTGCGGCCAGATGACCTGGGCACCTTGCAGTCATTGAGTCGACCATGAACTCCTCTGAGAGCCAAAGTATTCTAGAGTCGAATGTGAGGCCATTTGTCAGTCAGATAAAACTTTGCTGAAACTGGGTCAAACAGTAGGTCAGTGATCCCAAACACAGCAGCAAATATAAAAGTAAAGAAAAGAAGAAGGTGCTGCAGTAGCCCAGTCAAAGTCCAGACCATGATCTGATTGAAATGCTGTGACGGGACCTTAAGAGTGTTGAGCATAAATGAATGCCCACAAACCTCAATGAACTGAAGCAACGTTGTAAAGAAGAGCGGGACAAAATTCCTCCATATTGATGTGAGAGACTGATAAAGTCAAACAGCAAAGGAGGACTTCATGTTCTTGCTGCTAGAGGTGGTTCTACGAGCTATTGAATCATGGGGGGTGTACTTAGATTTATTTTTGTTAAATAAAAAATAACACAATGTAAGACATCAAGTTTTGTTGTTCAAAACATGATATTTCATCTGAAACAACAAATGTCCGCTTCATCATCGTGGTCGTCATCAAAATCAACAGTGTTAGGATATAGACATATGTGTTTTATGCTAACCATTTTTGCCTCCCTAATTCCCTGCAGCTTCTTTCTGGTGACCTGTAATTTTGATTTTGTGCCACACAGCCTGGTGCTATCATTCTCTTTACAGTTAAGAAAACATTTCCCAGCACTTTCAGAATCTGTAATATTTTTCAGCAGAGAATGGATGTTACAAGACTTTCTCTGTCAACTATGAGCGATGCCAGAACAGCACACGTCAATGTCACAGTAGATTGTAGGGATATGCAAATATTGTGCTTTTTATGAGCCACACTAAGAAAGTTGATCAGATGATGAA
>VUQJ01044102.1:28838-39614 GCA_015108635.1 Andinoacara biseriatus
TGAAACGGGAAAAGTCAAAAATGAAATCTTTATATATTTTAATCTCATTTCTAACAGTGTTGATTGTGTGCATGTAATGTATGCAGCAGTCAACCCAGTGATTAGAAAACAATCAAGCTCGAAACATACATTTATTGCCTTTAGAATAAATTGAACTTTAATAAATTCAACTTTAAAATATATTACACAAAACAAAAAAAATGAAACCATCAAGGGTATTTAAAATCCAACCTTTGACTGTCGCTGGGTTATTTATGAGCCAGTTGAATGTTCAGTCCCCATGACAAAAGATCTGGAAGGGTGGGCATGAACTAGTGAAAACCACATGTCAATATGGATTGTATGAGCAGTCGCAAGAAGAAAAAAAAATAGATTGCGTAACGTTCTCATCCCTGTTTATCTTTCAGTCAGAGGTGTGGGTATTTTTGGTGAGTTCTGTTTGGGTTTATATGCAGCATATGTTCAAAGGGCACCTGCAGACAAAATAATAACAACCTTAGAATAAATTTAGGATTTTAATGACCAAATGACTAACTCAACTATTCATAACAAAGTATTCCACATAAAATGAGTCTATAATGTTTATAATGCTTCAGCACCTCATCTTCACAAAAATATTTTTTTTACTGTTCCCAATGGCAATCAGTGCTCTGATCTGATTAAGGTTATATGTCAATAATAAGCCATTGCATAGAAGTGACCTAAACTACCTGTATTAATACAAATATTTTAAATTATATATATAAAACTTTGTCTTTTTCACAAGGTTTTGCAGACATTCAATTTAAATCCAAATGTGTGATGCAATATGACATGTAAGATGACATCAAGAGTATTTCTTTGTATGACATATGAGTCAGTATAATTTTTTTTAATAGTTCCATAAGACATTTTGTAGTAGAGATCTGTAGTGATGAGGGGACAATTCTCTCTTTTTGTATTGACATAAGGTGAGACAGCCTCATTATATTTTAGTCCTAAAGCCAAATTTACAAATGTAGGAAAATAATCCATCTCATCACACAAGAGGTTGCAAAGGCTGAGAAGGGAAACTCAACGGGGTTCACTTTACACCGCAAAGAAGCGCAATGAATGAGCTACTGTGTGTAATGAAAATAACATGATTTTGGAACTTGAAAGCCACGCCTACTTAAAGAATGAGGAAAAAATGTAAAAGTATCACACCATTAATACTACAAATAAGAACAACCGGGGTACGATCACACTAAAATAAGACGTTTATTTCACATACAAGTTTGTAAATCTCAGGAACGTCACAGAGGCTGTAGGAAAAGTCAGACTGCTTAATCGAGCGACGATTAGTCGCTCATCTGTTATTCCTTGGCCCAGGCAAAAGGAGCAAACTCCGACATGTGTACATTTCTGTGCTGTTAAAATGGACGACTTGTTTAATTTTACGGTACTTACACGAATATAAACGTTAGACATGCCTTATGTCTGTTTTGTTTCAGAGGTAGTTAGTTTAGCAGCTTGTTATACAGGCGTAGCTTAATGTGAAGCTAACGGCTAACAGTCCACAGTGTTGCCAATGCGTTCCAGTAGTTTGTAGCTGTGTGGTTGTCATATCCGTTTACGAAAGAAGTAGCCATGTATTGCAGCTAATGTGACCGCCTTAGTGTGGGCATAAATGGAGTTAGTGGATAAGTTTAGGCGTAGTTGTGGTTGTTGACACTCCACAGTTTAGGGTTCCACCTTGCACCGTGTGTTACCTGACCGTACGCTGCTAGCCACGTAAACTGCTCCCGCTCGGTGTTGACGTAGCAGGAGCATCTATCCCTCGCCTGCCCCGTCAAGCTACACTTTCCGTGAATTTGTGGTGCCATCGACAGCCTGCCCTAGTAACTCGAGACATCCCGACGACCCGGCACCACCGAGGGCATGAAGCATTTTAACTCAAAATGCTGTAGCTGGACTTGAACGAGTGGCTCGTTTGTTTCCTGGTCCTGCGGCATTGAGCGGATGATGAAGCGGATCATCTGGATGATATCAGGCTTAAACAGAAGAATCATGAAGCTGCTTTTCGCCCTCGCTTTGATCGCCTATATTGCCTGTAAGTACACGAATCTTTTAATTGATTTCGTGTTGTTAAACCACCATCATTCTGGCGATAGTTTATTTTCACTCGTGACAAACTACTCCTGTGACAGCAACCAACTGTTGGGTGGTCAGCTCGAAAGGACACCTTTCAAAGGGTAGACTATCTTCAAGTCACCCCTCTGGATGTTTTTGGTGTTTTTCTGTGTCATATAACTGTCTCTAATGCCTTTGGGAATTTTAAAGGATATTTGAGGACTTAATCTGATTAATTGATAAGATAATCAGCAAACTAATCAATACAGAAAGCATTTGTTGCAACTCCTCAGAGATTATTTGCAGTAAAAATGTGACATTTCTAGTAACAATAACAACTATAGTATTTCCTGGTAGTCAGTGATTTCTGATCCAGTTGTGAAACTGTAAAGTAGTAGTTGAGAAAACAGCTGGAGTTTATTTTTCTGTCACATGTTTCTCTCCAGCAGTTTTAATGTTTTGCTTTGAAAGTCTTGCTGGCCCTCAATGTGACACTGCTCTGTTGATTTGCATGTCATTCTGGATGATGCGACTATTATAAGTGTCCCCTTTTTCTCTTCCAGCTGTTTGGGGAACATACACTAACATGAGGTACAGTAATTCATTTGTCTTCTACTTGAAATCATATATTATAGACAGTTATGTGACAAAGAAAGTTTTCACAGAACTGCATTCCTGTGGAAAAACTATGTACACACCCTATGATTCAGTAGCTCGTAGTAGAGCCACCTTTAGCAGCAAGAACTTGGAATACTTGTGTTCTCTAGGACTTTATCAGTTTATCACATCAATGTGGAGGAATTTTGGCCCATTCTTCTTCAAAACATTGCTTCAGTTAATTGTGGCTTGAGGGCATTGATTTATGCACAGCTCTCTTAAGGTTCCACCACAGCATTTCAATAAGGTTGAGGTCTGGACTTTAACTGGGCTATTGCAGCACCTTTTCCTTTTCTTTTTGACTCATTCTGTTGCAGATATCCTGCTGTGATTGAGATCATTGAGAAAAACTTTATCTGACAGACAGATGGCCTTTTGACCTTTTGGTATACAGGGGAACTCCCCTTCAACTATGAACATATGGTTGAATCAGTGACTGCAAGGTGCCCAGGTCCTGTGGCTGCAAAACTAGCCCAACCTTCCACAACTGTGCTTCACACTGGGTATGAAGTGTTTGTGCTGATATGAATGCTGCAGACCAGCACATGACTTCTACTTACTCTCTTAATTCCTATGGAAGTAGTAAGAGTGTACTTAGTTTTTTAAAGGACTGTGATAACTTTTTTTTTTCACCTGACTGCATCATGATCTAGTAGGACGTGGCTCTGTTGTTACCCAGTACATTCTGTTTAAAAAATATGCGGCCAGCATATTTTATTTATTTTGGTTTATTTTTGATCCAGGCAGCACGGTGGCACAGTGGTTAGCACTACTGCCTCACAGTTTGAATACCATCTGGAAGGCCTGGCCACCTCTCGCTCACTGTGTGGAGTTTGCATGTTCTCCCCATGTCTGTGTGGGTTTCCTCTGGGTACTCCGGTTTCCTCCCACAGTCCAAATGCACTTACTGGGGTTAGGTTAATTGGCCAATCTAAATTGCCAATAGGTGTGAATGAGAGCATGAATGTGAGTGTGAATGATTGTCTGTGATTCTGTGTTGGTTCTGTAACAGGCTGGCAGCGAATTGATGGATGGATTATATTTGATTCTGTGACAAACTGCTTCAACTGCTCTCAGTGCTTGTATACCCAACAATTTGGTATCTGCAGATTCAAAATGTCAAATATATGCAGTCTAGTTTGGACGCACATTCATTTATTTCTTCTTTGTAGAAAATAGGGAAAATATCAGAACTGTAAAATGACACATTTGTAAAGAAAAAAACAGGAAAATGAGTTTTAACTTTTAAGTTTCTCCAGAGTAGCTGCATTTTGCTTTCATAACAGGTCTGGACACTCTTTGATTCTCTCAGCCAGCTGGCATTTTTTTTAGGTACTCATCTTAGAAGCTTTTCCAAAAGTCTTAAAAGATCTAAAACATTCTGAGCTGTTTTTCCTTTACTCTATTATCAGAGTCAATAAAGGTTAAATAATCCCACATGCATTTAGGTCAGGTGACTGTGGAGGCCAGGCCACATGTACTGCATTCCACATTAATTCTTGGTGAAAGAGTACTTAGACATATGCAGCGCTTAAAGTTCTCTGGCACTGTCGCTTGTGCCAGAAATCTGGTGGCAGTCAGTTTTATGTTCTTATTTTATTTTGTTTATTTCTAGACAAATATTTCTACTTGCTTATAGTGGGTGATATTTTTGCCTAACATGTAAAAGATCCCTGGTTTGAGGCCAGGAAGAGCCACAACCCCAGCCTCGCATAAATGGGACTGGCAGCTGATTGGCCGTGACCGATGTGCAGCCCATGATGCTGATTAGTCACAGCCTGAAATTGATGTGTGTCTAACTACTGCATTGCTGCTATACCGACCAGAGCAACTGCCTGTTTTTCTCATAATGCTAATGCTGTAGGTAGTAGCTGGTAATCTGACGGTGTAGCAATCTGCTATTTCCGTTTTTCATGCTTTTATGTAATTTCAGAGAGAGTAAATGTTGTGCAGTATTAGCTCCAACTCCAACATAATCTTCTCAGCTCAGTCAGCATGATTTGAAGTGCACAAAGAAGGTGAAGCAGCAACATAGTAAAATCATTGCCAGGTAGCAAATATAGGAACTGCTAATCAAAACACAGTGTTTACACTGTGGCTTAGCAAGTATAGTCTTTGAATAACAGCAGAAATCAACAGCAGCAGGCATGTTATACTGCATATGCTTTTTAGAGAACGGCAAATGAATGAGCATTGATGATAGATATTCGTGAAAGTTGCTTGGTCTTCGATAATTACCATACTTTGGGTGGTGCAGTGGTTAGCACTGTTGCCTTACAGGAAGAAGGATCTGGATTAAAATCTCCTTGTTGGTGGAGACCGTTCAGTTTGTATGTTCTCCCTGTGGGTACTCCAGCTTCCTCCCACAGTCCAAAGACATGCAGTTAGCAAGTGTGAATGGTTGTCTGTCTCTCTGTGTTAGCAACCAGACTGGCGACCTGTCTGGGGTGTACCCTGCCTCTCATCCTATGTCAGCTGGGATAAGCTCCAGTGCCCCCATATTGTACCCCTCTGCAGCCCCTACTGTCTTTGCAGAGGGAATGCAACAGTCTTCAGGTTTTGTTGAGGTTAAATTGCAGCTTGACTACACCTAGTGAGGTGTAGATAAAGACATGCATGAAGCTAGTGCTGGGAGACACTCATTAAGTAATTTAAAATAAAACCCAATCTTAAAACTCTGGTGTCAGTCTCCACCTCATGTTGCAGCTTTTGAGCTGAATCGTAACGCCCTTTGACCCTGAATTGGATAAGTGGAAGAAAACGAATGGATGGATATTTAAGACATAATAACTTCCTAAAACCCAAACTTCACAGTCAGTGCCTGTGCCCTCAGATTTAACCATAGACTTATCATACTACAATAAAAACAGTACTGCAGCCTCTTTCTGACTGGGAAAATTGGCTGTTGCCTGGTGACTGAACTAATTGCAGTTGCAGTGACCAACAACAACACCCTCAACCTTTTTGGTGACCACTTTCAATCACAGGATGATTGCACAGGTGGGAGGCAACTTGTCTCAATATAGTTGTGATCTGACTTGGACTTGACTTGCAACCACTCTCAGACAGACTGACAAAGTTAAATAATTTTCCATCTAATTTATGAATGCATGCAGACTGCCAACACATTACAATCAGTCTGAGTCCGTCTGAACTGATGAGCACATCTCCTCTGTGACATGTCTCTTTGCAATAGGGAACTTGAGTCAGCTGGTTGCCATCTGGTTTTGTACTGTTTATATTCTTATATAAATGCAAGGAAGCTGAGCTCCTATGTCATTTTGCAATTAGATTGCTGCCCTGCAGCAACTATGTCACTATTTGTGGGGGGAAATTTGTGTTTCAGAAGCATGAGGTTCTGGTTGCACTCTGAATGTAAGCAGCTGATGGGAATTTCTGTATATGTAGAGGGCAGCAGGTTTGCAGTTTTCACCAGTTTATCACAAACATGCATACAATTACTAGCGCTACATCATTCAGTTGCAGGCTAATGGCAGACGAATTCAATCTTATTGCTCTTTTATTGCTGTCTTGATGCACCAAAGTCACTTTGAAGAAGGCAGCAGACTGCTCGTGGTTGCACTAGCAACCATTTAAAAGGCAACCAGATCGCACTAATTTTGGTCATACCGCAGTCCTTAGTGTGACTGTTGTATAAATGCTGAACAAGACTAAACAGCTGCCACTCAAACCAGCCATCCCTTTAATTAGTGATAAATGGATATAGTGCTTTTCTACTCTGACTGAGCACTCAAAGGGCTAATACAACATGTTTACCCCACTCAAGCACTTCCATATGTAACTAAGCTAAGTGCTTTAATTATCTTACATTCACACTTGCGTCGGAGAGCAACTTGGGGTTAAGTATCTTGCCCAAGGATACATCAGCATGCAGCCTGGAGTAGCCAGGAATCGAACCACCGACCTTCCGATCAGTGGGTGACCTGCTCTACCTCTTGAGCTACAGCCACCCCTCTGTCATTTAAACAAATGAGTTATATAGGTAATTCCTTCCCCATGCAATTGTCTTGAAATGGAAACATAGCCAAGGAAATAAATAATGTTTTTTTGGAGAAGGATGTAAACGTCTGTTTCTGCTGTGAAATCGGGCAGTTTAACAGGAGAGTCTGACTTAGTTTGACTTAGGTTGGAGACAGGCACAAATGGACATTACATGAATTGCAGGTTTTGGGAATTTTGTTGTGTATTTGCTTCATTTTCCACTTTTCCGCTTTTGTGATTTTCCTTTTATTTTTTTTTCTAAAACAAAAAATGAAATCAAATGAAATAAAATACCTGTGCAACATTTGAAGAAATGCTCATTTTCACATTTACTTGTGTTTACTTGACATCACGTCCAACTTAGCCCAAGGGTGAAAAGGCTGTTGTGAAGCATTTATCAACTACAGAGTCAGATATTTTCTTCAGGAATCTGTGCAGCCCAAATATGCAAATACTAAACTTACATTCATTATGTGGTTACAAGACTCCACATGAATGCTGATGTTGCTCCGTGTCTGCTGGCTTTGCATGTTTACTGTTACAATTATCTAATATTATGATGTGTTTTCTGGTTCTTGCTACCCACAAGGGGCCAAAAAAGAAAGAAAAAAAGTTAATACTACTTGAAGTAGCTTTAAAGGTGATTTTTTTTTTTTACCACATCATCTGGTAGCACAAACTCACAGGTAAAATGTTTAAACTCAAAAATCAAAACAGTCGTTATGGCTGCGCCATCAAATTGAAACATGCTGTTTTACACATTCTTAAGATTCAGTGTGGTATCTCCACTTGAATCTGAATTTGAACAGATCTGAACTAAATAGCACAGCAGTGCTTTCCAGTGACCAACAGGTGAGCCAACTTTATTGTTAAAATGAACTTAGATTGTTTAATTAATTGTTTAATTTTAAGGCCTCGATTTTACATGGATGAATCTAAAATATAAGATTTTTTGGGCACACGCTAACGCTGCAAATTCTTTGAGTTCTCTAATTCCTATTACAAAGAATGAATAAAATGAACTAACAGCGTATATACAGATTTTATTTGCAGTCACCGTGATTATCATGATTAGTGGCTCGATTAAGATTCCAAAACCTGCCTCTATTACACAAGGGAAGATGCATAATTCAAAACCATCTTGAGCACGGAGCAACAGACTGCAGACCTACAGTATGATGAATAACAAAGAGGAGTGTGCTGCTCTTCTCACTTTATCACTGACAGGAATCAGTGTCGGAGCTCAACCTGTGGTCAGACAGCCTCGAATGGCCAAGAGCTGCCATCAGCAACAAACCACTGACGGCGTTTGGTTTGTACTCACCCCGCTGCAGCAATGAGATGTTGCCAGGTTGGGAGATGCATTTGATGCATCCTTTACTGGGCAGTTGTTAACAGTTAATACTATTCAGCATTAAGGTCAAATCCTGCAAACATTAATTAAATGGACACAAGCCTTAGTTTGTCTCGTTAGAATAGGAGGCCCGAAAACACAAGTTCTTCCATTAAATGTGTAGAAACATTAGAAACATGATGTGACATGAAGGTGTCGGGGTGGGGTGGGGGTGCTGATGGTCAGACTGTCCCTGTAAGCTCATGGGTAAATTTAATTCTCAGACCCCTCGGATCAACCTTGGAGGTTTATATAGGAATCGGATTATGGTCACATAAAGTACATCCCCTCTCTCTTTTTTTACACCCCCACTCTCCCCTCCCACCCATCCACACCGCCACCCTATCCCCACTCTTTGAATGGGGGCGCTGGAGCCGTCTGCCCGTCACCGCTTGCCTCTTTGTTCAAACCGATTTTGCTTCTCTCCCTCGGCGTTGCTGCTGGCGAGGAGGGGGACAGAGGGAGCACCTTGCTGTCTCTCTCTTTCTCTTTCTGTGTGAATGCTTCTATTCCGATCTGGCACATATCAGGGTCTGACGGGATGACCGGCGCATAGGCTGCTGCTCAGTGAGGAGAGGATAATGTTGAAGAAGGAGTGAAAAGTAAGACCTGGAGCGCTTGTGTAGACACTCACCCTGGTCTTTCTTCTGCCTCTGCAAAGTGCTGTTTCACCCTTGTTCCGTCGTTTGCCGTCTCTGTACCCTCGGGGAGCTTTGGAGAGCACCTGATCTGAGGCGCAAAGCTTTCATTCCCAAGGACTGCACCACTGAGACGCATCTTGGTTTGGTAGACACGGTAAGAGAAAAAGCGAGAATTTAATATTCTTCGCTTGCAATGCTTTATGAAATGAGTAATTTGGTCAGTGTGTCATGTCTCAAGTCACCGAGTGGCCGGAGGCGCCTGAGACCGCTCTTCTGCTGGAAGTGTTTGCTTTCTTGTTGTTTTAAAAAACGTACTTTCACAGCAGCTGGAAGAAAAGCATGGGTAAATTTTTAGATCGGTTCGCATATTTCCCTAATTATATGCAAATGCAGGATGAGAAAGTATTAAAGTTTTTTTCTTGCGGACCAATCAATTCCTTCCAGCTCGTACGATCACATCGTCAGCTCCTGAGAGGTGCGCAAATCGCACCCGTTTGGGATATCTTTAATTATTTACAGGTCAAAGCTTTTAATATTGGTCTATATTTACAACCATGTAGGTTCATACATAAATCATCAACTCAGCAAGTAACCTCGTTAGTGTGTCCTTTACATGGTTTCATCTCCGGAGAGCTTGTCTTCATATCACGAGACCTTGTCCACATAGGAGAAAATCTTCTAAATCTTCATCTACAGATGTCGGACTGGGTGGAAATCAAAGGTGAAGACGCCTTCTGTCGGGTGATGCAATTGTGGAAGCAGATCCGCGCTCTTGAACAGGTGTTTGTGAAATCTATTATGTAAATCAGAGGCTTTGGGTGAGCAAACAACATGTGCTGAATGACTGCCAAAATCAGATCTTGTGGTCCATCTTCAGAGCTGTCACCTGCGCCTGACATCAAAGATCCTCTCTGGAATCTGGGTTACTAATGATCACACGCTCTGCTTGTCAGTATTTTATCTTTGTACTGAAGTGCCCCATGCCAACTTTGCTTAGCTGCTGAACATACATGAAAAGAAAGAAGAGACAAAAAGTGTTGGTAAAAAGATTGATTGCCTGGTGCCAAGTAGGTGAACAGATCTTAGAGGGTTTTATATTGGTGAGTGCCCACTCTGTAAACAAACACTGGCATGTACAAATCACAGTGAAGGAGGAGAATAGTTTGAGTCACCTTGACGAATGAGCTGTATTGTCTGAGAATATGAGAGCCCCTGCAGCCCAATAAAGCCCATTCAGTTTCCATTCACCGCCTCAGTCTGGAGGAGTCCAAGTCTTTTCTTCTTTTGCCTTGTTAGTGCGCCCACCACCAGCTGTGTGTCAGTGCCATAAAGCAGGACGAGGTTAACTAGGCAACGACACGTTATAGAGGAGCTCGGGAAAATGTTTGTGAGAGGCAACAGAGAGGCAGAGAAGTGGTGCTTATGGGGTGAGAAGAGAAAAGTGAGGAATGAGGCAAAGAGGCTCAGCTGAAAGTTTAGAGCATGCATTTTTCATTCTGTCCGGATGTGTGTGAGTGTACGTGTGTGTGCTTGAGAGAGGGTGTATGGGCATCCATGAGCCCCAAGCACGCATGCAGTAGTTGTGTGTATGTTTGCGTGTTGAAGTGTGTATGTAGATGAGTGCACTCATACGAGCAGTGGGATCAGAGAGCGGTGTTGTGAGGAAGAAAAGGGTCTGATTCTAAAATAGAGTACAAGCTCAGTTCAGCTGCCTCGCTGTCTATTGCTGCACACTTTGCACTCATTCAGCCTCACTATTGTTTATCATGCATCTCTCTGTGAACAGTCTGCAATTTGAGGAGCCACTTTGCATCAGTGGAAGATGAAAAAAAAGGCTAATATGCGGTGCTTTTAGAGAAGCTAGAGCATGATTAATCATTGCATAAAACTAGTTCCAGTTTTATGTGAGCATTTTTCTGCTTTTTTTGTCTTATATGAACGTAAACTGAATTTCTTTAGTTTGGCGGAAGAAAATAATCTGCTGAAGTGTTT
>VUQJ01044103.1:1129-12003 GCA_015108635.1 Andinoacara biseriatus
CAGGATGAGCTGTTGGCTGAAAAATAATGCATGTATATGCATCTGTAAAATCACATGTCCTTAAACTGTCTGTCTTAAACTGGAGAAGTCAGATGCTTATTAGAGTATCTGAGCCTGGCATTTTTTCCCTCAGGTTAATCTCAGCTCTGCCTCTGACCGTGAGCTGCTTCCACACTGACTCGGAGGCATGACAGGATCTTTGATCATCTCACTGCAGAGACACATTTCTGACAGTCTTGTTGTGGGGGTGGGGGGGTTAGATGGGCTTCACCAACTGCTCCGAATTACTCTTTGCAGGCACAGACATGTATTACTTTTACACTTGGTGAAAAAACATCCTCATGTGTCTTTTATAAAAGCTGCATATGTATAAGTACAACACAAAATGACGTACTGACAAGCTTAGTGTAAATTTGCTTTCTATAAACACCATATTCTCCCATATATTATTACGCTTAAAAAAATAAACCCTCCTCTATGATAACAATAGTAATGCTATAGTTTTTTTTGTAAATTTTTTTCTTGCAATGCTAAGTAGGTAAGCTCTATTGGAAATATACATCAGCGCGTTTCATCCCTTCCCTTTGTAGTTTTGACTTGCTTCAGTGTGTGATGCAATGAAAGGAGTTTGTTAAACCATACCTGTGACAGTGTGGTGTGTGAATGTGAAACCACTCTCATTGCGCTTCTAATAAATGTCAAAATTCATTTTGAATGATAAAGTGAATGAAACGAAAATGACAGTGCATGGGAGTCCAACACTCCATTCAGATTGCATGAAACTGGCGCTGACAAAGTACAGAAGTAGGAATACTCGGTTGTTCCTACTTATGTGTGTAGATCCACTCGGTACACAGATAGCAAGTGAGTGATGCTCAACTGAGTATACGTTCTGTATGCTGTAAATCTTTTTATGACAACGTGTCCACAAACTAAACAGAACATAAATGAGTCAACATGGCCTCTCGTATTAGTGCTTTTGGAATAGTAAAGCTCAAAGCACTGCAGGCTCTATGAGACCCATGTCTCGTGTTCACAGTCTGAGCACACAGACATTTATTTCCTTGCTAGGTTTTCAATGAACCATGAACACAAACTGGATCTTGAGCCACACCACCCAATTCTGTATCCTTAATGAACTCCTCAATAATCAGTCTGTCTCCACTGAAATACCTCAAAATCCATTTTTGGGGTGTCTTAAGTAAGGCAACAGAAAAGTCTCTGGGAAAAAACAGTCTGCTCCGGCAGAGTTCCTGTTCCTGTGAAGCCAGCCATGTGAAGGCATTTTCTGAGCAAGAGAGGAAATGTCTTAATGGAACTCATCAATCAGCTGTCTGCAGGACTCTTTGAAATGTGAACACGGCTTGGATGCCAGGCCTGGTGCTCAAGAACAAGTAGCTTATAGGTAAGAAGAGGAAAAGCTTGGTATGGTGATGTGGATTAAAAACAGTCTGATGGGGGTCCTGTATGTGTTTGGATGTGTGTGTGTTCATGCCGGTATGGATGTGAGGGGGAGATTAAGAGGCCACATTAAGTAAACCTCATTAAGTCTTCTGAGGGCGATAGGTAGATGTGTGTCAACTTGAGGATGGATGATGGGGGGCTGCCCCCGCTGCGCACCCCTATACGATGTAGCTGGTTAGGTCTAAGAGGTACGAGGTCATGTCAATGATGTGGTCCAGTATGCCGTCTTCCTCCTGATCGTTGGGCATACCCCGTTCGCTCTTCTCACACTGGTTGCCGGAGTAGCCACTCTTACACAGGCACTTGTTAGGCTCCATGCAGACTCCTCCATTGCGACAGGCCGGTTCACATTTGGCTGTAGTCACAGGGGGAAAAGAGTGAAAAAACTTTAAAATTAAAGAAACAAACTTGTGCTCTGTTTTATTCAGACTTATCATTACTGATAAGGGAAATTGTGGCAGATACTACTAAACCCAATTCACAGTGAAAGAACACGTGGATGTTGGTTCATGTTATACTCTGAGGGCAGCGGATGCACTCTCACCAGCTCGGCAGAAGTGTCCCTCCCAGCTGGGGCTGCAGCAGCATTTGCCAGTAGGAGTGCAGCGTCCGTTCTTACAGTGCCTGGAACAAGCTGTCATCAGCAGCTCTGGTGGCTCCACCTGACGCTGACAGTCCTTAGGGGTGTGAGGCCTGCAGCAATTGTTAAAGAAAAAGAAGGTCAGTATGCAGTAGACAGAAGGCCTCTCAATGTGGTCATGAACCACAACAAACAAAAATAGAGATGAATCTGATATCAGTGAACGCCCTTAAATACAGTCACTCTGATGAAAAAACACTGCGACAAAAAAATGCAATCTTATATTTGAAGTTTCTCGTTAAATAGAATTTAAAAATACTGCTTTTAGGATGCTGTATGACAGATTAAGACACTGTTGACTTTTGGCCACACTGCACATAGTGAGGATTTAATATAACCAAATAAATAATACAAGACATTTTAAGGCAATAACTCTAGAACATTTTTCAACTGTTAATAATAATAATAACATGTAATCAGGGTTGTATTGATTTATGAAGGGAAAATGTGGTGTAAAGGCATGCAGTTGTGCTATAATTCACAGTTTGGATGATTGCGTGTCATGAGATGTGCGATATGTTGTTTAAATTCTACCTACTAATCAGCATCTGTCTCAAATGAACTGCCATAATGTCCACAACACAAATCTGTCCTCCAGCATCCACGGGTCGTTTAATTGGGCTTACATGAGTTTGTTTAGAAGTTTGAGCCTCGCCCACAAACACATTTATTTGCCAGATCACAACAGTTTCCACAAAGTTTCACGCAACCTTTTAAAACATGTCCTGTTAAACAAAAAACAGAGACTAAACAAAAACAAAACACTCATCCAACTTCTACCGGCTGAGCTGCACATTAATATTATATCATGTTTTGGGACTATAGGAAATGAGTTCTATTTAAACATCTAACACTTGACTTTATCGTAGTAACGATTTATTGACTGTTAAACTGTTTTTGAATGGTACAACAGGAAGGCCGACAAACCTGCCGCCACACGTTGTGTCTATGATCTCACATGATTTTCAAGGCTATCAAGTTTTGTTGATATGTAACCTAAGTGGGATAGCACTTTTGAAGTGAGGGACTTTAATATGTAGACTTTTAACCTGTCAAGTGAAAAATTTATGTATCTGCTTCTGAAGGAGGTGTGTGTGTGTGTGTTTTTTCCCCCCCAGTGACATGCTGTTAAAGTTATTGTGGCTTTTTTCCCCTGTGTATTGCCAATTAATAGCAAGTTAATCTTGACTTAAAGTGTACAGTTGGGACATGACCCGTGTCAAGTGTGGTTGTTTTTATTGTTTTGACTTCCTACTCGAAGAACAAAATGACACACAGGGTTAAAAGCAGCGCTCCCACAGATATGAACACGGTTTGGAAAATGCACGCAGACACAAACAGAAACATCTCCACACCATATGTGTCAAGTTTGAACACCAGAGAGACATATTGTGATCATTCCATATTAAGACAAACATCCAGACACGCACATCAGCAAATGGGCTGAAACAGAATTATTTCATATCACGCTCCACAAATCTGGAAATAATACAGCGAGTGCGTAATCAAGTTCAAATGTGAAGCGTCTGTTAGTGCCTATTACCCACTGGCCCACACACACACACACACACACCAGTGTGCACATTTTTAAAAGCGAGAGGAAGAAATATAGATGTGTAAACATTTCTGCTGTACTGAAGTAGAAAACATTGTTGGGCATTAAGACGTGTACACAGGCAGGGTAACTGGACTCTTGATGCTGGTATGAGAGCTGAGAGCATGAGCAGTGAGGTCAGTGAACGTGTATGTGTGTAAAGCTTGGTCCATGGGAGAACAGGCCTCATCAATCATGGCAGGGGAGCAAATGGTCAATCAGCAGGAGAAGCCAAAACTAGATTGAAGACATACAACCAGCAATTTGTATATTGAAGCTGAAGTCAGCTATTTTTAGAATACATTTAGTCTTACCTCCATCTGGGTAGCATTCACACCAAATTGCAATGCATAATTTTGGTTTGTGTTATTTGAATGACTATTCGTCCCTAAAAGGCAACAGGAGGAGGTTTCGTAATGCACTTTAAATGCTAACGTAGATTTGCCTTCTGATCTTTTCTCCAATCTGATTTTATGTATTCTAATTATATAATAAATAATTACCCAATTATGCATTAAATTTAAAAAAACATCTTAAAGTGTTTGAAAAACGTGCTACATGTGTTCTAACAGGCACACTGTGTGTATGTGTTAAAGTTGCTTTAATTTTTGAGGATGGAGGGTCGGTGGGGGTTGATTCCCATGCTTCCATCAGCACCCAACTCCATACTCCATCTCTGCTGGCTTTTGTTGCTGCAGGCTGCATGTAGTTAAAAAAAAGAGCAAAAGAGGGAAGAAAACAGAAAGAGAAGGAGAGGGAGAAAGAGTAAGAGTCCCTAGAGAATCGGGGAGGGTGGGGGGGTGGTCTGTAGCTAACACTGTTAATGGCAGGCAGGGGTCAGCAGTGCTACTAAACAGCCTGTACGACTGCCAGGGTGGCTGTGAAAACAGCACCTGCTGGTAGCACCACTTGACAAAGGCAGCTGGGTCAACAGCCACTGTGGGAATTTATCAACTTTGGGAGGGGTGGTGCATGTGTGAGAGTGAGGGAGTGGAAGAAGGTGACAGTGCTTGCACATGAGTTACATGTGGACAGGCAGAGAGACGACTAAAGTCAGCAAGTGTGAGGCAGGAAGCACTGATCATGCCATTAAAGAACATAAAACAGAGCAAAAAGTGACACAACACACAAGCACATCTGCAATGATAAGACAGCACATGGAAGGTGAACGCAGGTTTAGATCCCTCTCTTCTTTCCTTACATTAGCTAAACAATAACAGTGACTGCCATTCAAACCTTCAACGTCTTAGGAGTGTGGCTACTCTGCCTCAAATTTGTTCCTGACCTGTTTGATTATTATTGTCAGTGTGTATGTGTGTTTAGCTTGTTAGCTCGCAGGGTCTGTTTGATTGACATGGGGTATATGTGAGAAAAGGGCTGTGGAGTGGTGTACATTGTGCACTCTAACAATGGCCTAATCAAACGGCCCAGTGTGGTCTCTTTTGCTGTTTTGTCATCTGACTCCATTGTTTGGGGGATCCTTTTGGAGCTTCATTCCTTGTTTTAATTGTGTAAGAAATTTACTGTGTATTGTAGGAGCCAGGGCTATTCAGTGGGACTAGCAAGTAGCTTTGTCAGGGGGAGGACCACAGCGGAGATGTAGGAAGATTTAGGAGGGAGAGGAAAATAAAGAAAAGACTTTTTTTTTCTGCAGCGTGCTGGGAGCTGGCGTACCACACACGCACACAGGCTCGCGTGTGTACCCACCACCCACACGGTTTACATCTATGCGCACAACACAGAGAGAAGCACATATACAGATAAATATACCCACAAATGAGCACCCATGGTCTCCTTCCCCAGCACATCTAGTGATTTGTGACTTCCATGTCTAATGCAGTTCATAAAGGAGGTCCCAGGACCCTATTTGAAGTTCAGTGTGTCTTTTTAAGGTCTCTGCTCACTGTAATTCAATCAGTGCAGCCTGCAGCTGACAAAACCTGAATGTGTGAAAAGTCCTTCTCAATACTACTTTCATGTGAGGGGCTGCAACACGGAGAATGGCAAATTGCATTTTGTACCAGAAAGCAGCAGGAGGTCTGGCGCTATATGTTAATTAAGCTACTGCCAAGGACTGACTGTAGGAGCAAGGTGGGGGTGCAACCTGGGGATTCTGAATTATGATGTGATAAACATGTAACTTTACTGTATGACTCCCACAACATACATAAGGACATAAAACAGGCTTGTTCCTGGCACAGATATAATGCTTTCACTGTACAAATATTGTTATTAAATGTAGACTCAGTGGGACAGAAAAGAAGCAAAACCTGCCTGTGAATACCTGCAGTATATGAGTAAATCAAGGTACAGTCAGAAGTTTCAGAGAAGCAACAAAGGGCGGTAATAACATTAAAACACTTTAAGTTGCCCATTCTTAACCTCCACCAAGGTCCAACCCCTACTCACAGTCACCATGATTAGATAAAGATATTAATGCTAAATATTAAAGCATATTTCTACACCAGAAACAAATCGTGCCTTTCCACATTCTTTCTTTCTCTCGCGTACAACCTCAGTCACACCACACCCATTCAGCGTGTTTCAAAATGCATGGTGGCCTATTTATTATTGGAGGGGCACTCCAACTGACAAACAAATACCTAAAAATGAAGTCATCTGGCCAGGATGTGTTTACACAAACACTGCTGAGGGATTTTATGGTTGATGTTTCCTTGTAAGCCTTTACCGCTCCCCCTAACGGTTCCTCTTTTCCCCACTCTATGTTCCCAAACACAAAGTTGATTAAAACACAGTGCGAGATGCTATACTGCGCCACAAAAACCACCATACTCTAAAACAAACCTCTGTCTGAATGGGCTTCAGAGTCCAGATGTCCCTGAAGCAGGCAAGAGAAAAGAAGGGAGGACCACCAGACTTGATAACGTGCTGAGGTCAGACACGTTAGCTACCCCATTCATTCCCCTGTTACCCCCTCTCCATCCTCCCTGTAACAAGATCCTAATAACGAAGCCAGAGTGTATTAGGAGTCAGGACTCTAACACCACAGGGTCCACACAGACTAAACAAGTCCAGCTGATGGTGGAAAGAACTGTTCTCTGGGAGAAACGCATCCAGCAGCCATGCCAGAAAACATAAATACGAACCAAGCCATCAGGGCCCCCTTTGAAACATCTGTGTTGTAATTAACTGTGCTGTTGCCTGGGTGGCACTGCCGTCACCCACCTTTTTATTGTGAATCTTTGTGTAAGTGTGCTTCTATTACTTTATCTATCTCTCTTAATCATAAGCTACTCATTGACTTGAACAGGTAGGCCTACAAGATGTCACGCTCTCATGTTTCTGCAAAAGTGCTGATAAAAAAAGACAAAGCACAATCACTGTGCGGTTCTGGCTTGAGACTTCATATGCGGTTGGTTTGAATTACAAAGTCTTCTTATGTTTGAAGTGATTTCTGTACAGCAAATATTTCGGATCTAACTTTTTTATACATCCCTCTTGCATTTTGGGGGGTTGAATTCATTCCGTTTTCATATTTCCTCATCTTGAGTGACAAATGTTTTTCGCATGTACTTGCCTTTCCACACAGAGTTTATAGATCCATCAGAATGATTTCTAATACTGCGATGCATATGGTAAGAATTATGACACGGTGACATGCACAGACATATAAATGATGAAGCTGCACTTGTGCACATGTTCCCTCCACAGCTAATTAAGCTTTAAACTGCAGAGAAATGGATTTCACCTCCCAAAGGCAAGTAGACATGTGTGTGCTAGAGGGTTCAAATCCACCAGCTGGCTTGGGCCTATCTGTTTGCATGTTTTTACAGTGCCTGAATGGTTCTCTCTCTGGGTGCTACAGCTTTCTCCCACAGTCCAAAGACATGCATGTTAAGTTAATTAGTGATTCTATATTGGCTGTAGGTGTGAATATGAGCATGAATGGTTCCCTCTTTGTGTTATCCCTGTAATAGACTGGCAACCTGTCCAGGGTGTACCCAGCCTCTCCCACTTTGACAGTTGGGACAGGCGGGGTACACCCTGTGACCCAGAATTGAATACGTGGAGGAAAATGGATTTTGTGCATGTGTTTCTACAAGTGCTTAGCAAGTTGAAAAATCTCTGCTTGACAATAGGTGTCTTTGTTTTCTCCTCACACTTCCCAAAATATACCTCACTGTCACATGTTCAGCATCTAAACAGCAGACAAAAGTAACTAAGGAGAACAGCCCAGATAATCAGTGCAGGTAGTAGGATATTCTTTTTCTCCAGTAATCACTCAGCATCCTTTCTGACAATTTGTCATGTGCATAAACACAGCAATTCTGGTCACAGAATGTGAGCAACTATGAACTGTGGTTGCATGAGAGTCACTTGCAATAAAAGATCTTGTATGATGTATTTAGGTTCACCTAAATTTCACTGCAAAACAATCAGAATGAAAATAAGGGTGGTGGCCTACTATAGTGCATTCATCTGTAGTAGGAAGTACTGATTAGGAGTGTAAACGGATATCCTAAATTTGATAACATAATCTAAAAGGAAAAACAAAAAGCAATCAGGAAAAATAAACACCTGCCATGCAACTGTGAAAATTCATTTTATATTGTGGAAAAGAGCAAAAACTACTGATGGCTTATCTTGCTCGAGAATTTCACAAGATGACTTCCACCAACGGTCTATGAGTCATTATAGCATACTGTGCAGCAAGTCACAACAGCAGAGCTGTGTGGTTGCAAAAAAAAAAAATCATACTAATTGATACTAAAAATTACTACTGGATTAGATAATCATTTGCAACAGTACTGATACCAACAGTGATGTCTTCACCTCCACCAGATAACACACAACACGACAGCACAGTCACACAGCCCTCCCCTCACTGGCAGCTGAACTAACTGACAGGGAACAACACTTTAAGGTAGAGGTTAGCAACTATAGCTAATAATAAAATGATAAACTTAACATCTGAGCACTATCAATTCTGCCTGTCTGTAAGATTAATACAGTGTTAATTTAACAGGATATCACAAATATTTGTATCTAGAAAGTGTTGTGTTTCTCTCAAGGTCACAGATTGAAGCTGAGAAAGGTCTACCAGCAGAAACAGTGGTAGCCTGTTTTACCAACTCAGATCAGCAACAAAAATATGGTGGCCAGTCACCAAAAGCACAACAATGCATCAGAAAACCAAAAATAGTCATTTTTTTGTTTTATATATACTGTATTATTTTGCACATCAGACAACCTAAATATGGTGTTGTGACTGATGTTATCAGTTGTACAGTTCTAATCTATTAAAAAATAATGTCTCTTAAATTTTTGTCTTTTTTCCCTGGGGTATCAAAAATGGTATCTAATATCGAATATTTTTCCTGGTATCGGTATCGAGTCTGAAATTCAAGCATCGTGGCAACCCTTCAGACCTCAGCAATCAGTCTCCTGGATGATGTTTCCGAGCTTCATCTGTGATTATGAATTGATATCAGCTGAGCAACTCAAGGTAAACAATTAAGTAATTGTTAAGTAATTGGTCTTGTTTATTTTTATTTTTTTAACCTCTTTATAGCTCTACTAATTCTGTCAGGCTGTGTTAGTTAATGGCAAGAATTGGCTAATAACATATTAAGGTAACATTTATAGTTGATGTTTAAAAAAAAGCTTCAAATTCTCTAATACTTGGAGGGGATGTCCAGCTCGAATACAGTGGAAAAAATCTGAACTTGTTGTTGACAGGGGTCACACGTCAACACCTTAAACGACTGAAAATTACATGTTGTTCAAACTAACGTGAGCGAGCAACTCGACTACAACTGTGCGGTAATAAATACAGAGTTCACAACCAAATTCAGCTATTTACAAGTAGTTTTGTCTCTCATTGTCTTGGTTTGCCCTCTTGTGGACGTAATGCAGGATTTTTTTAAGGAATGTACTCCCCAGTAAAGAGGGATCACGTAATCACTGAACTTTTAACTACATACCACCAGAAAATTGCAAAGGGACTTCTTGCTTTTACCTTTTGGGGTCTACCAGTTTGTAGAGTTTCCCGCTGTGTGACTGCATCATGCTTTTACTGCTTGCCAGTATGTAGACTTCACCTGCAAAAGAAACAGTTAAATGGAAATGATCTATCAGCACTTGCATGTCCACATAACTATCCAGTGATTCCCTGTGCCACAATAAAGCGAGGAGACAAGATGAGACAAGGAAACAGAAGAAGATGAAAGGGAAGGACATGAGGGAGTAAGGAGAATGAGTGTAGCTCAGGCTTCTGCATTGCTGCACTTGCCAATGGATTTTAAGAAAGAGTTTAATGGGACAATTGGATACTCATGACTGGGAACCAGGCAGATAATTTAATGAGGAACAAGCCTGCAAGGAAATTCCATAAGGGGACAAATTGTGAACATGTGTCTGTGGGGCCTCTTTTTTTGGGACATAACTCCCCCCTGCAATTCTTGCACCACTTGCAAATCCTGATCAAATACAGAAATCTTTAAATATCTCTTCAAATAATAACTCCAAGACCTGGCAATAAATGATCAAAAATTTCTGACGGCTGGGCGAGTGATTTACATCATGTGTTCGTTTTAATCAGAAACACCACAGCTGACGATTTGCAATTCTTCGAGTGTCTGGTGGGAATTCAACTTGTAAAACTGTCCTGTGTCAGTTCATTTGAGGTTACTCTACATATATAAGCATAATCTTTAACTTGACCATAGAAACACTTTCACTTGTCATGGTGGCACAATTCATTAAGCAGGTTTTGAAAAATCATTACTATCCTGTGGAAATGACAATTAACCTGAAAAGAGGTGTTGCACATCCTATTGGCTTGATGTTGTAATGATCTCAGATTTTCAGTGGTGTTTATATGCTTCACCCCCTGCTCTCTCTCTCTCTCTCACACTCTCATGGATTAAAACCCCTGCTTTAGAAAATATCAGCACATAGCTCAGGTGAAAATCAGAAACAAGAGAGAAAAGACAAAGAGATAAAGATATTTGAGGGGATTGACATTTTAAATGTTCTTAATAATCGCCTTACTAACCCAGTTCATCCTCTCCAAAACCCAAGATGTGTCCAACAATCGTAGAGCCACAGGAGTCAGCTGAGCCCAGGCACAGAGCTTTTTCCTGCCACTCTTCACCACTTGCTGATGTAGAAGATGTCGACTTCTGAAGGATGCGAAGGTTACTAAAGCAAAAA
>VUQJ01044103.1:12023-25158 GCA_015108635.1 Andinoacara biseriatus
CCTTTGGTTGATTAAAAAAAAAAAAAAAAAAAAAAGAGAAAAGGTTAAAAAAAAAAAAAAAAAAAAAAAAAAAACTCACAGTGACTGCAGATTAGGTAATGCTGTTTAAAAGGTTTTGTAGTACATTGCTGCACAGGGGAGACAGCAATATAAATAAGCTGTAGTAGTACAGTGCAGTTAAGATCTGGAAACAAATACAAGCAGCACATCTCATAGCATTGTTCATGACCCATCTTCCTCTTCCCCACCATGTCCCACATGGTGTTATTTAAGACGTCAGCCTTTAGTTTCAAAACAAACATCATGCCGGAGCCTTTACTTTGCCACAACAAAATGCTCCCAAACTGTAATAAGGCACAGAATTAATCGACCACACATTGTTTTAAACATGGTACCAGCTTGTGATAATTGGAAGGATTGGGAAGGGGGCGCACTTTACCCCCTTTGTTTACTCAACTGTCAGTGTTTGACATCAGCAAAGTAGGATAAATTACAAACCAGAGAAAAGTGTGAGCAGCACAGAGAACAATGCGTAATCTCCACTGACACTCAATGGTCCGCGCTGTAGTGGTGACATGGGAGGAAAACATAAAGCTTGTTTTCCTCCCATGTGGATGAACTTTGTGTTTACACTGGCACATGCTGATGCAAAGGAAATTGTTTTCAATATTAGAAGACAAGGAAGAGTCATGTTCATCTTACTCAGTCATAAATCAACTAAAAGTGGATAAAGATGTTAGAATGTCTTCAAAGTCTAGTTCTGCCATCATCTACACAAAGACCCAGTTAAGACATCACTGTATATAGCTACTTAAATCTTCTGTTAATGAGTCACTCCTTTACTGTACTTACCCATTTTTATCTCCAAACACATAACTGCCATAAAGTCTCCTAGACTGGCAGCCCCTGTAGATGAAACCCCCCACAGGTGATGCTCCTCCACTGGACTGCAGGTCATAGGCAGAGGGCTCATTTTCTAGTAGGACAAGGAGACGTAGGTCGGATTTAGGCACTTCCAGTACTACTGCCAATCATCTGTAACACCATCACAAACTGTCTGCATGCAGGTTTTATCGCAGAGACAATCTCTTCCGTCTCGCTGAGGTTGCAGGGATTGTAATCTTCTTAACTGCTTTTTTTCTTCTTCTTTGATTCATGCACTGGTGTTGTTTTGTTTGTTTTGGAACCAAAAACATAGACCACGTTCATTAGACATAATCGCTGTGTTGTTTATATGAGACACAAAAAAGAGGAAAGAGGGAATTCTAGATTTAAATCAGATGTGTTTTATCAATACTGGAAAAGAATGTATCGATCTTTTATTCAAAAGGTGATGGTGAGGCAATGTGGCACATTTACTGGATTATGGGTTCTTGGCAAGGGAAAATATGAATGGAGGTTTGCCGCCCTTAAAAATTTATGATCTGAGACGGGGTTTGCTCATTTCCCAACTGTAATCACTTTGGAGTTTGGGTAACTGGCTAAATCGGGCAGCAGGCCAAGAGAGAGGTGGTCTGTGGCGAGAAGTGACATTTTCAAACGGCGTGAGAGATCAGAGTAAAGGATTAACTTAGGGCAAGGATAACCTGCCTCGTGTATTTTGGAACAAATAGCAGTAATTTGCTTTTTGTGAAGAAAAGAAGGCTAAGCATTGTAAAGTGCTGCTGTTATTGATTATTTTCTCAATGTGAGAAGAGCTAGATTCCTCTCAGCTGTGTTTTCACCAGCGCTAAACCATCATCTAGACAGTTATTATTGTTGACAGCTTTAAATCTTACTTGTGGACACCATCTTACATTCCACTGGCAAATCTACACACCACAAGTGGGGAATATTTCTGGATCACATCATTTTTACATTTAACCTCCACTGTTTGTGCACTCAACCTGGTGTGTTTCTGAATCCGTTGCCAAAACGCTGTTCTTACAAAATGAAAGACATTCATAAAAACACATGTCATTTTCAGAAGAATAAATATAAAAGGTTATCCAGGATGTTAATGTATTTTCACTTCTTTCTCAAGATGCAAAGCAATCAAACAAAGCTCAGGCAAAGACTGTACACAAACGGCTACATTAAAACTCCTTCCAAACATGAAAAAAGGTAAATATTATGAACATTTTTGGAAATTCTCATGGAAATTGTAACTCACCATAATCCCTCCCCTTAGTAATTTCCAATATTCTTCCTGCTGTTGTGTTTTTGCCACTGGCATCCGTACAAAGGATTACAAGACTCCCGTTCTCTGTCTGAAGTCGATCCACTGCACACCTACAGAGGACAGCGTGCCAGGAATTAATAACGTAACTAGAAGAAATATCTGAACACCGACCAAAATAAAAGGTGACAATTCAACATTTCTGAAACTGTATTTTCTACAAGAGCAGTATTGAAAAAAAATCCTGTAGTATGAGCAGATTTTCTATAACAGAAAATTGCTAATCAGTCATAGCAGACATCTTTAAAGAGTGGAGTATTTCACTTACCTGCCTGGATCATGTAATCCATGTGCAAAGATTTCAGGTGGCTGGTTGGTGCTATTGAAGTAGGGATTGCTCTGCGGTATGGAATATGGTGATGTACAACTATCCGTGTCTACATCTACCCTTAGGATGGACCCTGTGAAATCACTGCAAGCAAAAACATAAAAACACCATCAAAATTGTAAAAGCTGGGACAAGACTGAATTGTGGGGCACAAAGCAGTAAATAAACAGATACAAAATGACCTTTTGACCTTCAAGCTTACCTGAGTCCATCCATTTCTTCCATATCATCCAACGTGATCATGCCATCTCCCAGTATGATGTGCAACAGACCATCAGGGCTGAAAAGAAGATGCCCCCCGAGGTGCTTCCTGTGCAGCTCTGCCACTTCCATTAGAACTCGAACTGTCCTGGTGTCCACCTGGTTTGGGTTCTTCCTGAGGAAATCATAAAAAATTCCAAATGCAGTTGCTACACTCGTTATAAAGGAGTACATGAAACATTCCTATAACTTTATGCTTTTATACTATCTTGTATAAAACGGTACATTTGGCTGCTCCTTTATTTCCCCAGGTGCCGGGGTCCACAGCAGAATGATCCACATGTTAGATTTGGCACAAACTTTACATCAGATGCCCTTTCATCAGTGCAAAGTGGCGCAATTGGACATGGGGAACTGGCACGTTAATTGACAATTTAATTGAATGTTTGTGTTTTCACATGCACCTTCATCAGGTAGTGTCTAGAAAAGCTCACGGCAGTAGTGCATGTATGAAAACAGCCTCGGATTGTCTGTTTGCTTTAAATAATGACTGTCTTAATGGCTACAGTGATAACAAGGCATGGATAAGAAATGCTGACATGACAAACCACACAAAATCCATTGTTTAATTACTTTAAATGCTTTGTTTTCTGGAGACATTTAGTCTTAGTTTAATGTAATCTAAGATGGTGGGTGGAGATGTAAAGACAGGCTTAAAAATGTTGCACAATTTCAAGTGCAAAATGAGAATTTGGTTTTACAGTATCAGCAACTAATACGTCAAGATGTGTTATTTTGGGTAGACATGCAATTTTTATAAATCACCTTCATAAAGTAAAAAAAGAAGTCCTTTAAACTACCATTAAGTACTTTAACTGGGATTTCTCTATTGGACCCTCAAATTAAGGACTATATGCTGCAGTTACCAAGACTGCGCGCCAAGATCATAATTAAGATTAGATCATTAAGTCAAACATACAACTGTGATTATGAAAATTAAAATCTAACACTTAAACATGTTCGTGAGAAAAGATTGTTTTCTTAATCACAGGTCATTGTGAAGGGAGTGTGAGCTACTGACACAGGAAAAGGCAAAACACTGCTATGATAATGAGAGTGTTGCGCATCTTTACTTTACTTCTCACTGAGAGTTAGTTTGCTTGGAGATTTGACCTACTTTCTAAATCCTCAAAAGACAAAAATGATCTGTTTTGATTTCTTGGCCTGTCTAGAAGAATCCCCCATACACCCTTGAAGGTTTTGTTACCATGGTTTTCTTGCAGAAATCAAGGTTAGCAGACTTGATTTGTTAGCGGTATGATCAACAGATCCAGAATTCAGTAATCAGAAAGTTTGATATAAGAAAAGTTTGTCCCTTTTACAGCATTTAGAATTTAAATGAAATTAAAAACTTGAATGGGAATGTTTACCAGCTTTCACAGGTACAATACTGCCAATCACAATTAACTAAAATGAAAAAAACTTCCTTGCATTTATGTACTAAAGTTCTATTCAAATAATTTTGATTAATCAAAGAGGATTTGCATATCCAGTCCCTATTAACCTAGAACCTTTATGTATAAACTATAAAGCAGTTAAGCTTTTGGTGTCATTTCAGGCAGTGGTTTGGCACACCACGTCTCCCATTACCTCGAAACGGTGTATTCAACCACACGGAGAATGTGGTCGTGTGGTCCGATGGCCCAGCGCTCTTGGTTGGTGGTGTAGGAGACGTAGAGCTTACCATTCTTCTTGTAATTGGGGTGGAATGCCAGGCTTAGCAGGCCCCTTTCATCTCCACCCTGCAGTCAGATGATAAACACAAAAGATCCAAGAGTTAATTATGTCCCTGCTTGGCTTGTGCTTGGCTGTGTGGGGCTGGAATCACCCCCCTTGGTCATCTTCATCATCACAAACACACAACCTCTACATACCCATAACCCCCAGCCTCCTTTAGTTCTCCCACTTCCCTTTTTTACTTGACATTCACATTCCCTTTCACTCCCGTGCTTTCCTCTCATTTTCTCAGCTGTTTCACTGCACACCTTTAAAACATATACCATTAGAAACTATTAGAAAGCACTTAACTCTGAGTTTAGCAGCATCTTCTCTACAAATCATCAGCTTTGCAGAGTCTTCTCTGCAGCCTGCTTATGTGTGCCTGTCCCCAGGGTCGGGGGCCCCAGTGACGCCCAGACCCTCCCGGTGGCCTCCATTGTGCAGTGATTTGTGTGTGTAATCTTTGGGGGATATCTGTGAATGCTACGCTGAGTGGCTGAAAGAATTTATTAGCTCACTCACAGTTCATAGAGAACACAAAAGTCCAGAGTGCTTCAGTCCCTGTTTTTCGCTCCCCATCCCGTCACTCTTCACTGATTTACACAAAATCCATGCAAAAGACGAGGCTTGGATGGAAGGAGGGGGAGGACAGAGTAAAGTAAAAGAGGAAAAAAGACAACCTAAACAAGGAAGGAGCTGCCAACTCCCACTGTCTTGGCAACATGTTTAGAAAACATCTAAATTGCTTGTGTAATATGTAAACCTTTGTCTAACCCTGGAGGCAGCTACATCAGTTGTCACTACCTTGGTGGTCCTCCCGTCATAGTTAGCTGTAATAATCCGCTATAGCATTTCATTCCCCAGGCAAGGAAAGTCAGATCAGCCCTTTTTTACATTGTACTCTCTTTTACTATTTCTTCTTGACTAAAGAATGAACATAATTCTTAGGAGTGAAGAAGTTTTCTTTTTTAATAAAGTGGTCCTTGTGCAAGTGTATCCATCCATAACTGAGTGTGTCTTTTTCTATCAATAATGGCTTTGAAAAAAAGTCTGCAGTAACCACACAAGAACTGACACAGCACTCTTATTCTCCTGGTATTCCCTCTCAAAATAGTAACAATGAGAAAGAAAGAATACATATAAATATTTGTTTGCACTACAATACCAGGTTCTGGATAGGTTTATTTAACAGGTCAAGAAACACATATTGAAATTGGTATACTGGATCTTCTAGTTTTGTTCGCACTGCACTGAGCCCGGTGCAGGCTCCATGCACATGTAAAAAGATGACTCTTTGCCAAGGAATGTACCAATGAGGAAAAACAGAGACCCACATGATAAGCCACAGGAGGTCTATCAATCTGAATATAAAGTGAAATACTGTGAAGGTTGACAAATAAGTCTCCACCCCAAAAGGCAGAGTTCCTCTGCGAAAATTTATGAGTATTACTAAATGTCAGACCATTGAAGTCAAATAAAAACAAGAGTTATATGGGACTGGATGCAGCACTCTTTACTTGGAGATGCAGTGAGTGTCCTTTGCCAAAGAATGTTAGAAAGTTTTATACTGGGAGGAGAAATTTTCCACCTTACCTTTGGAAATTTTGGATCCATATGTCAGCTTTAAAGATGCAGTGACCCACATCCCCAAAATAAACTCATCATAGTGAGTGGGTCAAAGGCTGTGATTCCAAAGAGGCCTAGATCCGGCGCCAAAAGGGGACCACCAAGATACACAGTGGTGAATGGGCTGAAATATTAGCTCCCTTGCTAATGACTAGCTCCTTCAGCAGCAGGCAGACAGCAGAGCTGGCACAGGAGCCATAAGAAACAAACACTGCATCAGCGAGCCTTTCACTGTAGAGATACCTTGATTAAAAGAAGACAAAGTGCCAAAGTAGGGCTCGTGAGCAATTATCATGTTAAAACTGCTGCCAAAGCTGCAGTAGGTAAGATATTCTTGGCACGGCTCAAAAACTAACATACTATATAAACAAGCTCATTAAGAGAATGTACAAACTGCACTTTTCACATGTCGTCAGCTGTAAAGCCAATTCTGAGGCTTTTAAGGTTGTATGCTTCACTTAGATTTAAGGAGTTTTAAGTACATTGGAGGTACTGATACCATGTGTGCACTTGTGCTATGTTTTTTCATCTAGAGTTTTTATGTGTAAAAATAACGGTAAATTGTCTTCGTTTTACACACCGCACCTGTACTCTAAGGCTCCCTGATCTCTGTCAAACTGTACAAATCATCATGCACATTGTGTCAGCTTAAAACAAATTTTCCTTGAACCTCTTTTTCTTTTTATATGACTGCCATCATTCTTCCAAAGCAAGGTAGGGGGGCTTCTGACCGACTCTCTCACTAGGTATTATCTCTTCATTTTTCACAAACACCTGTCTCTGCATTCCTCTTTTCCCTCCAGGTTTGGCTCTGTGAAACCTATAGCATTATTCCACATAGAGCTGGGAATGTGAGGTGCAGGGATGCGGAGTGGCTGATATCTCATGGTACATTACATGGAACACTGACCCTGTCTAAATCATGAAGAAAATGACACAAGAAATGTAACAGTTTCCAATTCTGCAGGGATGGCTGTCTCTGACGTGTAATGTTTCCTCACTTCTCAAAAAGACATTCCACTCAAGTTGAGTGGGGTAAAAATACTGCCTACACCCTTCACTCAAAGACAACCTGGCGCATATATGCTGCACCTCCTTCACAAACAACATACACACCTCCTGTGCAGTTTTCTGTCTCTCTCTTTTTTCTAGTTCAATAAGAATCACACAGTCAAGTTTCCACTGCAATGCCTTCAGCTGGTGATACTTAAATTATTGGACCATCATAGAGCCACGCACAAATTCCACTCCAACCAACCAAGAACAAGATAAAATCCATCATCAATCATAAAGATACCAAGATGATTGTTTTTTTAAGCCTGCTACATTTGTATAAGCACTGTAGATTTATTAGCAGGTATTCCACTGTGTAAAACTGGATTTATTGTACTGTGTTGTTTGTTCGTGTAGCTGTTTAGCTACACAGAGGGAAGGAACTCAGTGTATATTATAGGAACTCAATCAGCACAGAGATGCCCCTTTGTGCAGACTTTCTGTCGTGTGTTTTTGATACGCAATGTGTAGGTTGAATGCTGATTCACCACAAAGAAGAAGCAGTGAAAAAAAAAAAACACAGCAAAGATCAAAGAGGCATGGATGAGAAACACAGGCGATGGTTGAAGGACAGTTTTAATCGTCCTTAATACTTGGTTTCACTCCACTATAAAGATGCCCTTTGTATATCTTGACTTCTGTCCTCTCTACAAGGGGTAAAGTTGACACAACCAACACTACAGGCTGTTGCCTTTATTTTACTCCATCATCCTCTTTTGGCAGGGACAGAAAAAATATCGTGCTCTGAATCATTTGTTTGAACAGGGCGATATTTTATGGGGGGCCCACTCACCCCATTACACGGGTTGATTCATGTGACTAAACTGTCAGCTCTGGGGTGCTGCTCATATCTGTCCACTGTCGTTATCACACATTCTACTCTCATTATTGTTTCTGAAGTTTTTCAGTGCAAGATCCTGATTTGGTTTAAAGCAGAAACTTAGTGCCAAAGTCTGTATATTGAAGAGCACTGCTTCTGATTGCATTTTCATAGGTTGCTTTTAGAGCAACTCCGAACAGATTTAAGGATATTTGTAGTTTTTGACAGGTTTAATAGTGTTCAAATGTATATTTGTTACAGCGCTATAAAACTTTATATAAACTTTGTATGCAGCAACAATTGCTCTCCATAAATCATGTAAAGTATACAACTGGAATTACGCCTTTGGTTTTGTGTTACTGGCAAATAAACTAACACATAAGCATGCTTGCAAAAACAAGCTAGGAGGCTGCAAAATGTTGCAAAATGACAAAGGCCAAAGTGATAGGCAGTAGTTTGCCAACTCACCAACCAAGGCATTTTTTGATAATTTTTACATCAATGCATTAAATAAGTATTATTATGTGATTCATAATAAATTAAATCTGCCTCGCTATAGTTTCACATGGAGGATATTTATAACTACTGGTTTGATTTTTAAACTGTAGTGTAATGTGACAGCACTTGGAGAGACACTTGTTTATGTTGTCTGCTTAACTCTTTTTTTTCCCAACTGGGCATTCACATCCATCTGTTCTGTGTGGGGAGGGTAAGATTGGAGGAGAATCAGGTGAGGCAATTTAAACCGAGTGGACGAGTTAGTAGAACTATAGGTCTAAGGTAAAAAGACAGCAAATGCTATAACGTAACACTACTTTAGCTGTTCAGCTTGGCCCATTTACATGAATTAATTCTGGTAAAGCTAAATCATTTACTGTTGTATGTCAACATGTAAACGTGTCTCCACTACTTGGAAGTGAGAAATAAACTTTTAGTGTGGGATTCTGTTTCACCAGTGTGCTAATGAGTTTTTTTGAATTTGGACCACACATTGTGCTTTATAAAGCACTGCCCTAATTTGTGCATGTTAACCTCCTCTGCCGTCCTGTTTTGGCAGCAATGCTATAAGCGATCTCACAGGGGAACTATGGAGCAGATCACCCAATTGTAAAATATAGACAACAAAAAGAAATATATCTACGATTAATTTAAAACCCATTTTTCTAGTAAAAACAGTACAAATGTAACATATTAAGAATAGGCTCATTTGATGCCAGCAGGGCAACAGGGCATGTAGGTTCTTTACATTACAATACAAAGTGCCTTGAGGTGACTGTTTGTTGTGATTTGGCACTGTATGAAAAAAAAATTTAACTGAATTGAATTGAACAGCTTTCCAAAAAAACTCGGGATAGCATTTTTTTTTTTTTTTGCTTAATCTAGCTCCTAGAATTTCCAGTGGGTGACAGGTCTGAACTGTAGGCTGGCCAGTTTTTCACCTGGAATCTGTTACAGTAAATTCATGTCATTTTAAAACTTGAAAAGCTTTCATATAAAGAGACATTAGCTGAAAAACAGTATATATTGTTCAGCATTAATGGTACCTTCCCAAATGTGCACCTATGATTTGAGCAGCAATGCAACCACACACAATCACACATACTTGATTTGGAGCTGTGCGCTCATAATAAACCCAATGGTCCCGCTTCTCTTTAACTTGAAGATTATAACATATATTTTTCAGAAAACAGTTTCTCAGTTTGTTTAATGCTGTGTTTTTTGGTACGGAAAACCGAAGCCTGTGAGAACTCTGAAAATGTATGAACTATGCTAAAAAAAATGGAGGAAATTAGAAATTAAGTACTCAGAATGTGTCCTTGGCAACAACAAAAAAGGGTTTTGGTATGTGTTTATATATAGAACACATTGTATATACTGTTTATTGTATATACTGACCCCTGTGTTTAACATGAGTGGCGTGTGAGTGAGTGTGAAGGTGGGGCCAGTGTATAGAAACAGAATTTCTAAGAACACCCACAGCGCAGGTAGAAGCCCACACCAGAGTGTAGTATTGTTTCTGTGCAGCTCAGCTTAATTGGCACCGAGGGATTCATGGAAGGAGGGGGATACAAGAGAAAGAGGAAACACAGAACATTACAATCAAAGCATGTGCATGAGGTTGATGATAAACCCACTATCTGCCTCGTCTCCCGGGGCCCTGGGTTCCTCTTTATGTATAAAGGCAGCTCCATCCTGTTGATGCTGCCAGTAAACACCTTAGCCCTCCCCTGGAGTGGACTGGACCATTACAGCAGCCAACAATTCAGAATAGGACTCCTGGGGCTTGCAGGGGACTGAGCCACATCTAATTCCCATAATAGTCACTTTATCCACAACCAGTTTGGACTGAATTATGATAAGAGAGCTGAGAAGAGTGGGGTGAGCATCCCACAGGGGGCAGCTTAATATTCAAATGCTGTGCTCTGTTTGACTCCTTGTAAGCAAAGAACCTTGTCAGTGGAGGAGCGAGAGGCATGCGTGATGGATAAACTTCCTGTCTGGGAGTATGCCCCCCACAAGCATCTAAGCTACCACATCTCCTCGTGCAATCTAAACAATTTCTGAACAATTACCAAAATCAAAATCTGTGATTACCTAAGGACTATGCATATAAAAATAAATCTCAAGAAGATGAAGTGTCTTTGGAAATAATATATCCATGGAGAATGCTTTTCAAAAAAAGATATTTCAAGAACTAACAGCATAGCACGGCACACATATTTTTGAGAATACATCAACTCAAGGACACAGCAGGCCTAACTATTTCCAAAAGTGTGTATCATGTTCAAAAGATATAAACAAGAGAATTCCTGTGCACCTTTTTTATTGCTTTGGCTGTGTTTATTTTTCCCAGATAGGGCAGAGAGCCAAACAGAAGTAGAACATATGTTTACCCTGTCACGCTCCCACTTCTGGCAGGAGAGGTGGTCAGCCAGAGCAGTTAAATGGTACACAGGTGTGGTCATATCTGTCTTTTTAGGTCTGTGAGTCTTTACATGTATTAATAACACCACCATGACTGGACTATGAGCACAGGATGGGGCAAAAAGACCTCTAATATGTATTAATTTGTTGAGATGAATTACAAGTACAGACAAGGTTACAATTTAAACCTGTCATTCTTATTATCATGTGTGGTAGGAATTATATACATAAGTCTATAATATTGGAACCCTTAAAGGGAGAATATGGCAGAGATTAAGAAAACCATTAAACATTCTAGTGAGAAGTAGCAGAAAATTATCAGTTTGCATAATGTGTACAGTATGTGTATTTAATTAGCAGATAACAAAATGCGCAATCACATTTGATGAATGCTTTGAACGTTTGTGTTGTAAAGACTTGTGTTGTATTACTTCCTTACTTTAGAAATGTAGCAAAAACTATTTTGTGTTCCCTCAGTCATGCTGCTTTCCTTTTCTCTTTGATTACAACTATGATCACATTACATACACTTTAACACATTACCTCTATAATTCACAGGTAACAGTATGACGGCAGAGTCGTTCCTACCTTCAAGCCGCTCTGCACTATCTTGTGGATGTCCAAGAAAGGCTCCTTAATTAACTCGAGGTCATGGTTGAGTATCCTGACAATTCCCTCCCTCTCAAGGACAAAGAGCCGCTGGGAACCATCTCCACAGTGCACCACAGTCACCGGCTGCCTTAGACCACTCAACACCTCCTGGGCACAGTAGCAGTTGTGTTTGTGTTTCCTGGGTAACGAGGAAGATACAAAATGTCAAGGGCTCTGTTCATATTTGCCATCAACATGTGTCTTGGGTGATCTGATCACAAAAGGACAGTGCTAAGTACGTCAGTTCACACTTGGCATGAGCATACGTATCGAGTGACCACTTGTGACTGGATCTCACTCTCCCACTCCACATGCAAACAAACAAGTACTCTACATTATTTCTGCTTGCTAAGACCAAATGCCAGAATCTTGCATGGGTTCAGTTTTGTCCAAATCCATTCTGCTTGCACCCAGAGAGTTGTGTAGACTGCTGGAACTCACTTGTTACTAACAGTTATCTGAGTCCAATCCAGAACCACCCTGACTGATCGGTTTTGAGCACATAAGCTGACCCATAACTAAGCAAAGTCAAACATTGTAAAGTGTTTTATTTTTCCTTGCACAACAACATTATTCAAAACAAATGGTTAATGATAGCTGCAGGTAAACAACTCAGTGCACTCTGCCAAATGTGTTGTTTTACACTGGGGGGAGGCACACCACTAGAGTACTGCTAAAAGAATCATGCAATTTACAGCCCAGACCACCATAGAATATGGTCTGACTTATTCAATCTGAATGCTTCCTGGGTGCATTCAACTCTATATTTAGATTTACCCACCAGTGATCAGATCATATGAAATACATTTTAGTGACAGATATAAATAGGGACAGACTGTGGTAGTGAATCCAGCTATAACGTAGGAAAGGAAAATTTTCAAGTAGTAGTACAGATGGGAGACAAATTCAGAAAAACCCAAAATGTTTACAACAGTCTTTGTAAGATATCTGGCAATAAGGGCTGGGCCATATCATATCATTTACGATAATACCGGTAAAAAAATCTTGCCTGGGAAAATAAATTATATCATGATATGATAATTTCATGGCGTAAATACGTCACCCCACCACGCAGCGGATTAAGCTCACATGGGTCATGCAGCGTTGCCAACTTAGCGACTTTGTTGCTAAGTTGCAAAAAGCGACTAGTGACAAATGTAGCTATTTTTTTCAGTGACGTCAGAGTATTCTGGAAACCTGAAATCCTTCAATGTCGCCATGTTTTGCGTCTTCGTACTGCGTCCGTTCTTACGCTTTGGCGTCGCCCAGACCCTCAAGAGCACCTGGCTGTTGCATAGCGTAAGTCACATGACCTTAATAACGGAAGTGGGTCTTTTTCATGTGTTCGCGATGCAGCCGCCAGACGCGTAGACGCCGCATTGAGCAGGTGGACCTGCTGCTGTGATACGTCGGTGCATGTCTATGGATTTACTGAGCTAGCGAGAAACTTTCTGACTGAAGGATGGAAATTTGTTCATTCAGTCTGTTTACATGTTTTGTTATTTGCACAGAGTACTGGCTGTACAGGAGTACA
>VUQJ01044108.1:0-11568 GCA_015108635.1 Andinoacara biseriatus
TAAATGATCACATCTCTTAAACAGAACACGAGAAGGACACATAAAACATAAGCATTTACCCAGTTATTGTCACCATCTTGGTTGCCACAATAGTGACAGAGGTCAGGTCATCTATAACAAGAGGACAGTTATTTACTTTTAGTAATTATAAAAAGTGTTTGAGTAAATAATAACATAATATTACACTGTGCAGAAACTACATTTCTGTCCTGTGTTATGAGTGGCAATCACTTTCTGGCAGCCTGGAAAAGGCCTATTTTCAGTTGTAACATCCCTTTACTGTGATTTCTGCTGTTATAGAGGGGCTGTATGAGGTATAACCTGCCTAACATGAGGCTTATGAGCTGTAATAAGTTTTTGGCAGCTGGTAAACTCCTTGTTCTCAATTGTTGCTTTCAAAAACAGTACAAAGTCATAAGTATGGTTGTGCATTGGGGTCTTTATTTATTTACCTACATACAACAGCTACAATCTTTGAACCAAGGTAAATAAAGGTAGTAAACATACTATTTGATAGACATAAATTATATAGGGTAATTTGTGACTGGGCTATAAACTGCAAACCACGTCATCTTTCGGTTTCAAGACACATCAAAGTTCTTTACATACATACATACATACCATTGCCTTATAAAAAGAGCATAAAATTGAAGTTATTTGCACGTTATGCCAGTTTAATCCCGAAATAAGCAGCTGGTTATGTACGGTAGATGCTTTAAGCTAGTCGCTGCATCTTTAAGGAGCTGCATGCTCCCGCGGACCACGTGAACACGGGGCAACGCGGGGCAATCGTAGCTTTAAGGAGTTGCGCTTCCAGCGGCACGCAATCAATTTCTGGCAGCCGATCACTTTATGTCACAACACCCTCACTTAGTTGCAGCTTATGGCTGATCACCACTAGATGGCACTGTTATTCATAATCAACACACCAGAAAAACACAACAAAGGCTGACCTGTGAAATAAAGGAGAATTTCACAGTGAAACACACACCAAATTGCATTAACAAATTTTGCTGCAAATGTGAGGAACCGAATAATAAGCCTAACTACATGCAGACTTTTAGAGTCCTACTAAGATCTTGCATCATCCCATTTTCCTTAAATATCTAGGAGGAGTTTCCAAAGATAAAGATCCAGCGTTTTGGGGGATGGGGGTTGCACTTGTTAAACAGGAAAAAGATTGCTGCTACCCCTCCTCCTCGACCTGTGCTTCGAGCATTCTGATAGTGTGACTCGGCGATGATTCATTTAAACTAAATATGTTGATCAGTTATTAAATCATTTACTAATAGAGACTTGGAAGAGAGAGACCTAACATTTAATAATCCACATTTAAGAGTTTTAATCTTTGGTGCAGTTGAGGATGCTATATGATTTTTTCTGTGTATATAATATAAATGCACTCGCCTCAAAATGGGGAAAAATTAAGGAAAATTAAAATATTAAAAATGAGAAAAGAACACTACGGTACATATGATATAATATGCTTTGATTATCTTTATTTACTTTCTCCAAACCAAGATAAACACAACATTTGCAACATGCACATATAACTTCAACCTTTAATTACAGTGTAACGTTACCTTTTTCTTTTCCATTTCTTTCACATTCTGATTTTTCTTCCTTTTCTTTCCCTCCTTAATACCTTTATACCGATTTCACGACTACTGTTAACATAATAATTGAAAATAAAGAAAGTCAACAGATTCACACAGAAAACAAACACACGTGCTGTCTCTACTTCTTTGGGAAGCTGAAATGTGTTTTCTTGGATGATTTCAGGGCCATTCAAGATTCTAACTTTAAAATAATCAGTTAAAATCCTTTGAAACATGACTTTGGTTTAACACTGACCCTTTCCTTATGAATCCGCAATATTTCATTAGCATTTGACGAAATATCTTTTCACAGTCAACCTATTTCATACAAGCATGTAAGAAGTAATAACTGCCATTATTTAAATGCTTCATTAGAGCGAAGGACCACTTAATACAGAGTATAAAGTGCTTATGTGAATTCCTCCCCAGGAAAACTTGAGTAAAACTATATGATATTTTTTCTGTGGTTAATCAGGCAGCAGGTCCTCAATCCCACACGGCCCCGTGACCTGCATTAAAACATTTTGCATGACTCCTTTTCCACATCCTGTTGATGTCAAGTGCACATCAGGAGTAGAAGTTCAGCGCCAGCTTCCTCATTCTTTTATGGCAGTGTGGTGGTGGGGTTACTGTAACTGCAAACCTATGAACTTCCACCCCATCTTCAGGTTGCAGCTCCTTGTTTTGTCCTGTCATCTCATCTCCAGGTTGTTCCTCTGTGGTGGCCCCTTTCAGCTCCTCTCCATCAAGGTTTGGATGGAAGCACTTATAATAAATAACTTTAAGTAACAGACCGAGGATGTAAACTCCAACAACACACACAGCTGTGATTAAAGCATGCAAGGCTTGCATCACAAATTCAGGAGGATCTGTGCTCATCTTCCAGCACCACAGACCACAAAGGATGGAGATATCAGTCAGCATGTACCCGTGATAGAGCACAGTCCTGCTCCTTGTGTGCCCCTCAGTCACATTAAACCAGTTAAAATACCAAATGAGGCCCACGGTGGCTCGATAAAGCCATTCTCCACCAGGACCATCCATGAAGTCTGTCTTGGATCGCCAAGCAAAGAAGAATAAAACCAGCCAGGAGCAGAAGAAGTGGGCAAAGATGAAGCAGGGCAGCACAGAGGCGAACAGAGCGAGGGCAGCGAGGCGAGACGAGATGAGCAGCAGGTTCCAGATGAAGTATAAAACCAATGAGATTATGTCGTGTTCTTCCTTCTTGCACAGGAAGGAGCGAACGGAGTGATGGTAGGTGGTCAAAAAGGAGGCGATTGCTAAAGCTGAGCCAATGGCCTTCAACACTGAGGAGGGGAAGAGGCAGAACAAGAAAGATCCAGACATGACTGAGAAATGTTGTGGAGTCGTTCCAGATAAAGTCAATCAAATTTTACAAAAAACTTTCCAACTGACCTCATAATCAGCTGATTTTTTTTTTTTACTTATCATAATTTTGATGTATTTACTGGAATTTTACCTTCATTTTATGGATATTTTCTGAGTTACAGACCTTCTAAATAGAATGCCATAAAAAATAAAAACATAAAAACAGATTTGCAAATCTGAGACATTTTACTACTTCATGAAAAATATTAGTGCATTTTGAATTTGATGGCAGCATCACGTCTCAGATCAACAAAAGACTGTAAAAGTAAGAGATGCTAAAAGGAAACTGCTGAAGAAGCATGTTGCAACTAATTAGGTTAGTCTGCGACAGGTCAGATTGGACATAAAAAGAGGATCTTAAAGATGGAGACTTTCTCAGAAGTCCTTCCTCCCTGGACTGTTGAGCAGCGAGAATCCAGAAACAGCTTTTTTCAGTTCCTACATCTTAACAGACTGTTAAAAAAAACCAAAAACGCTAAATATGACCCTGTCACAACCTTCAGAGACATGTTGCTCACTTCAAATTCAAAAACCTTTTTAGGCAATATAAAAAAAAGTATTTGATGTGTTTTCCGACTTCTCTTCTGAATAAAATATGAGTTTAATGAGATTGCAAATCATTGCATTCTGTTTTTATTCACATTTTTACAAACTTTTTGGAATTGAGTTTATAAACTTTGACTGTAATATTATTTTGAGTACTACATTCAATACATAGAAGAGAATGCCTTTGTTGTCATTATACAGGATGTACAATGAAATTGGACATGATCAAAACTTGGGTAACAAACTGCACCTGTCACAGGATCCAGCCGGCCCTCTCGCAGCATGATGGTGAGCATGAGCGCGAGCTGTGGGGCGCTCTCTGAAAACGTCTCAACGAAGCATAAAATGCGGAGATCCTGTCTCAGGAACCTGGCTACGCCCTCAGCATCAGCGCGCTTTTTATGCAAACTTTGTACGGACTTCTCCATGACTCCTGCATACCTGAGATCCACAAGAACAAGTTGCATCAAATCCTCCTGAGCTCAATATCTCAGGAGTCACAAAGGACCAAATAAAACAGGTTTTATCCTCTTACAATAAAGCAAAGAAAGTGCTGCAGACTGTAAGTAAGTATGTCATCAGCTTATAAAGCAAATGGAGGAATGGGCTATGTTTACACTCTCTTTAAGTTAAAAAAAAAGGTCTATTCACAGAAATACTTCCAATCAAGATTTAATGTTACTGCACAAATGTGCACTACTACAGTGCAGCTGCCAGTGAAACCAGTTTACATTTAACTAAAATATTCCTAGAAACAGGTGAGGAAATGTCAGGGTGGCGCACCTGAGGCACTTTGTTGTAATAACACAAACCTTAAGAAGATTCCCAGCTGGAAAACATGCAGCAGCTTGAGCTGGCTCGCGCTCAGCACCTTCTCAATCTTTGTCTTCATCTTAAACTCATCGTAGCTGTACCAGAGCCAGCTGTACACCTGAACCAGCACCGAGGAGCCAAAGAGGAACATCAACAGGAGACCGAAGTACACATAGGCCTTTTCTTGGTAGAGCGACACAGCAGCCCACATATCCAGCCCGATATCGAGCAGGAACAATAAGAGGCCCACACAAGTGAGGATGAAGTCCCGACTGCAGTATTTAAACTCAGCCTCAGCGCCCGGCATGTTGTCTCGATGGACTGCTTGTGATGCAGTTGTTGTTAAGGTTGACAAATGATTACAAATGACTCTGAAACACAAAGAGATGCTAAGAGCCTCCTACAAATGGATCCACCCCGATAGGAGTGACATCTTAAAGCTGTACTGCATCGTTTTACATGCATGCGTGCAGTAAACTGTAGAACAGGGACTTCAGACATCAGCACAGATTGTTGCACCAATAACTCATGTTAACCTAGTCACACAACTCCCACAGAGTGGTGGGCAAGAGATAATAAACGGTAATAACTCTTTTGTGAGTAAGACAACATCAGACTTGACTGAGACAGCTTTCTCTGTAAACTAAAATTTAAAAAAATGCAACTAAGAATAGAAGTATCCTGAATTATTGGTATTTATTAGTGAAATAGTCGATGACAACAGGTCAGGGATGACTGCAGTGAAAAAATAAACATATATTGGTGTTATTCATTTAATTTTTTGCACCTTAAATACCATTAATTTCTCCTTTGCTCCTCACACACAGGCATGTGGAGCCCACTGAAGGGAAATCATTTTTAATCCAGCTGGTAATACCACATTATTTCATCATAAGTGTTACATGACCCAACGTCCTTCTTGTGCCATCATCTCTCCCTGACCAAATATAACACAAACTTGCTGTGGGATCTTTGCAGTAATGTGAACTCACTCATGCTACAGACTGCAGTTAGGATCCAAACATCAGACAGAGCCAATGAAGTTCATCCAAACACTTTCTATCAACATTTGCTGACATGAAAGAGTTTCAACAGACCTAAAAAAGCTGAAAATGTTAGAAACAATGTTGTGTGTCTGGTATCAGATCAAGTCTGAACTGAAACTAAGATTTTTCTAACAAGCACTGAATGACTGAGTGAAAGTAACACTAGTTTTGGTACCTGAACACAAAGAAATGTCATCATTTCTAAACCGTTCGTGGTTGTAGCCTAATTAATCAGTTTTACATTTATTATCAAAAATAAGTTCTTGGTTCTTTCAAAATTCTATGTTTAGAAATCCTGCTGTGAGAAATCTGTTAAAGAACTATTTGTTTTAGGCTACAAGTGTAAAATAATAAAATATAGTTTTCACTGAAGACTCAGAGCTCCTCTCCAAATATGCAAAACCTAAACTGCAGCAACAAACTCTGCACGTGTCACATGATCGGGCCGTGCCTCTGCACGGTTCAGTGCATTTTTCCCACCCTCAGGATGTTGTGTCTTTAGGTTTGTGTGACAAAAGCCTCGGACTCTCAGCATATGTTTAACAGCCACAGATCACACACTGTGTGCAATAAAGCCACACGGCTGCTGTTGCAACACAATGAAGCTCTGCAGCTGACCGATGGTTGAGTGAGGTGAGGAGGGCACATGGAGCCATGATGTAGTTACACACTGACTTCAGCTGTACTGATTACCATGTGCAAAATTACAAAATAAATTTATTTCCTCAGAACATCTCAGAACTGCCGGAAAAAGGTGAAGTGTGCGCTCCGGCTCAGGGACGAGTTCCGGCCCCAGGTGGAGGAGTTCAAGTATCTCAGGGTCTTGTTCAAGAGTGACGGGACAAAGGAACGGGAGATCGACAGACGGATCTGCGTCTGCAGTGATGCGGATGCTGCACCAGTCTGTCGTGGTAAAGAGGGAGCTGAGTGTAAAAGCGAAGCTGCTGATTTACCGGTCGATCTACGTTCCCACCCTCACCTATGGTCACGAGCTTTGGGTAGTGACCGAAAGAATAAGATCGCGAATACAAGTGGAAGAAATTAATTTCCTTCAAAGGGTGGCTGGCCTCTCCCTTAGGGATAAGGTGAGGAGGGCAGCCATCTGGGAGGGGCTCAGAGTAGAGCCGCTGCTCCTGCACATCCAAAGGAGCCAGTTGAGGTGGCTCGGGCATCTGATTAGGATGCCTCCTGGGCGCCTCCTGGGTGAGGTGTTCTGGGCATGTCCCACCGGGAGGAGGCCCCCGGGGTAGACCCAGGACATGCTGGAGAGACTATATCTCTCGGCTGGCCTGGGAACGCTTTGGGGTCCCTCCTGATGAGCTGGTGGAGGTGGCTGGGGAGAGGGAAGCCTGGAGTTCTCTGCTTACGAAAGTGCATTTACCAGCCACACAGTGGTTGCCAAGAGGATTGAGGTTTGAGAATGTTTGGTGATTATTTCTTTCCAGAAGTTTTGAATTGGTGGACGGAGCCAGAATGGGTGGAGGTGGTCATCAATTGTGTGCAAACATCTCAGTTCCTTAACAACTGAAAAAATATATTCCACATTGTCAAGTGCTTCTAATTTCTGCCTTATACAGGCAGGCAACAGTAAAGTCAAATATTGATACATGCATACACACACAAACACACACACACATGTTTTTGTCATAGTACCGGCAAGAATTTAAAACTACTTTCACCCCTGTGTATAACTGTGTGGAAACCAGTGGTTACTAAAGGTTAAAGGGTCACTACAGCAGATGGAGCTTCATGTTCTGATCTGGCAAAGATTTTATTCCAGGTGTCCTTCCTGATGCAAACTTCCCATTTATCTGGGCTTTGGACCAGCACCAGGAGAACACTGGATTGTGACTCCCTGGGGCTGGGTTTGACTCTCCTCCTGAAATCAAACCGAGGACCTTTTATGTGTATTCTGTAGTAAGTAAAACACGGTTTTACTGCAATTCAGTGCACTCTGTTAGGTTATAAAAAGCTGCCCAGCTGAGGGGATACAAGAATACCCGCCCCAGCTCCCCATGACCGAGGGCAACTCCAGACTGGAACAGAGTCCAGCCCCTCTCAAGGAGACTGGTTCCAGAGCCCAGGCCATGCGTTGAGGAGAGCCCGACTATATCTATCTGGTATTGTTTTGCTTGTAATGTAGAATGTGCGATTTCTTTTAAGTTCTAGGAAAAGATTTGAGTGATCCGATTTTGACTGTGGCTATTCAGAAGTCATATTTAGTGCGTGTATTTAGAGATAACTGCTCTTTAATGATTGATTTTCTAATAGACTCTATTGCCTGCACCTACAAAGATTGTGGGTCTGTTTTGTGGGAGCAGCATATTGTATCATGCATAAAAAGTCATATTTAAAAAATCCCTTGTGAACAAGTGTCCATAAAATATTAATCGAAAATAATTTTTCCCTCTTATGTTACATTTTCCACAGCTAATGGAGAGCATGCCTCTTTTCCTGCAGTGTTCTGGGAACTTGGTGCCCATCAGCAGCCTCGCAGCTTCCAGGCCTTCGGAGATAGCAGACCGCCTGACTCTGTCAGGGTCTGCCCCTACCTGCTTGATCGTGTGCCTGCTATTTTATCACTTGCTACAAGTTGCTACAGTATTGTGTGTTTGCGTGTAAAAGTGTGTGTTTGTTCAGGTTTTGGGTTCAGTGTGTCTAGGACCCTCTATTTAAATAAACAGGACTAAATTTGTCGTGTTAAATTGCGACTATTCTGCTCTTTAGCACATTTTTTTTAAATGCACAGCTGAAATTCTTGCAGCTTCAGACCTGCCAGCATTTCACAGTGGATGGTTCTTTTACTGATAAAGCAAATTGGCAGCCATGCTTCTTTCAGACTACCCCAGGGCAGCTACATTATTAGCTTACCACCACCAAGTATGATTGACATGTGAATGAATAGTGCACAGCATTGTAAAGCTCTTTGAGTACCTTGAAAAGCACTATATAAGTCTAAGGCTTTATTATATATATTGTGAGTTAGGGTCAAAATGTTTTTTCATTATACCTCAAAAACTGTGTGTAATTTAACCACACCTAACAGAGTTCTGGAGGTATTTTGAGAATTCTAAATAATCACATGCAGAGATGCAAAAGTATAATTTAAGAGTTTATTTAGCCGACACAGTGTTCTTCAAAAGTGCCGCTGCTCGCAGACTTCCAGCGACAAATACAAAGTTTGAATTTTTCCAGTTGTCCTATTGGAAAAATTCATTTGTCAATGGTTGCAGAGTTTCGGTAAGAAGCTGGCTGATCAAAGTTCCTTTAAAAGAGGAAGAGCCCAGCAATCTGACACAACGTAACACAAGTTTTGTTCCCAGCCTTTTAGTGTTATATTCCAATTGCTTATGTCTAAAACAAATGAAAAATTGCTTACATTCATCATAAACTTTGCTTCTGTAACCACAGCAACGAAAGTAATGCATTTTCACCATAGAAACAGTCGATTTTGCATCTTCTCATTCATACAGTCAGACTAAGAACACTATATGCATTGCAAATGTACACAGATTACCAAAAACTGTTCAGAAGTGCGTGGTTTTCCGAGATTTACGACTTTACTGCAAATCACTTTCACGAATCAATCCCCAAATATAGTCGCCCATCATGTTCTCATTATATTGTCCTTGGTAACGGCGTTCAAAGTTCATAATGTCCTGGTGAAAGTGCTCGCCTTGCTCCTCTGAATAAGCGCCTATGTTCTCTTTGAACTTATCAAGATGAGCATCAAGGATATGGATTTTGACTGACATCCTGCAGCCCATGCAGCATAGTTCTTTATCAGAGTCAGAACCAGTTGTGCATAGTTTTCATCTTTATGATTGCCTAGGAAGCTGTGAACCACTGCGATGAAACTGTTCCAAGCCGTTCTCTCCTTCATATTCAGCTTCTTGGGAAATTCACTGCACTCTGTGATCTTCTTGATTTGTGGTCCGACGAAGACGCCAGCTTTGATCTTTGCTTCAGACAGCTTAGGGAAAAGATCTTGGAGGTCATTGAAAGCTCTCGACCCCTTATCTAGAGCCCTGACAAACTGTTTTATGAGCCCCAACTTGATGTGTAGTGGTGGCATCAGCACCTTGGCCACAATTGGCCACATACGTAGCAAAATGCGTCTGCTGGATGTATGCAACCTCTTGATGCCATCTAAAGTTGCTGTGTACTGTAAGGAAAAAGGACGTCTCTCCAAACTTGATAAAAATGGTCAATCTTTATTTTTATGCAGCATCAAAGTACAAGAGTATACTGAGGATTCAGCAGAGCAAGACCAATCACCCAGTACCAGAATAACACACAATATATACATTTGAAAGTAGGAGTCCTTCCTAAGCTCCTCCTGTAATGGGAATGGGGTGAATTGTACGTACAAGTATACGTACAAAGATAGATAAACATAGATAAATTTCAAAATATCATTCTGCTGACCACAAAAGCAATGTTTACAGGGAATAATAACTTTTTTCTATTCATTTAAGGCACAAACAATTAGGAAAACACACCTAACAACTGGGAACTTTTTTTTTTTAAATTGTTACATTGTGATATCCTTAGCCTCGTAGCATAAAGTCATAGGGGCGGCCATCTGCTGAGACCAGCTGGGGGGTCTGAAGGGAAAGATAGAGGGAGGGTGGAGAGAAGAAGGAGGAAGAGGAGGCTAATCTTCAGGCAGAATTGGGCAGAAGAAGAACCACCTCAACATGGTGCTATGTGGCCAGTTTGCATTCTGCTCCTATGTTTTCTTCTTGTTTGTCTCTTGTAGTTTCTTTATGAGTTTTGCTCTTTCAGTCTTTGTCTCCTGAGTTTTATTTTTCTTCCCTTCCATTTCTTCCTTTGCCTGACTTACATTCCCACATTCCTGATGTTGTCCGTGCAGACCTTTCTTTTCCTCCTCCAGTTGTTTTTCTTCATCGAATTTTTTCTTTTCTTTGTTAAATGCTTTCTTTTCTTCCCGAAGCTCTTTGGCGGCCATTTGAATCCTTTTTTCAGCTTCATAGACCCTGTTGTACTCTCCCAGCAGCTTTTTATTTTCTTCCTCGAGCGCCAGCTTCTCCTGCTCCAGTATCTCTCTGTATAATGCCTCATTCTGCATAGCCTCGACTCTCTGAAGGCTTCGAACAAGACTGGCAAACAGAGTGTTATTTTTCTGTTTCAGCTTCCAGATTTCACCATAACTCTGCTGAAGCTGCTCTTTCAGCATCTTTATTTCCAGTTCAGAGTGACTGAGCTTTTCCTGAGCCTCTGAACAAACACAGTCCCCTTGCTGAAATGATACCAGCACTGAGGTCCGCTTGATCATTTGATCATTATACATGCTCTTTTTACCATTTAGCTTTTCCACTTGAGTATCATATTGGTCCAGCTTAGTTTGCATGCATGCCCCTTTGACCTGTTTCAGGTTTCGGCGTTCACAGCACTGTTCCTGCTGATTCCTCATGGCTGACATTTTATCGAGAAATGGTGATATCTGGTATAAGAACCAGAAAGTGTGTGTCCAGTATTACAGGCTGCCTGTGAATAAAGGCTTCTCAGAGTGTGTTGGCCCTTTGATCTAACAGGCCCCGCCCATTCAAGATGGAGCCCCACCCACCTCACTCTCTTCTTCCTGCCTGCCGGTCATTGTGTGGACAGTAATAGAAATAATGGATAAATGAAATAAAAAGACAAACATTAACAAGAGGAGCCTATAGAGAATTTATGGAGATTCTGGACCATTTATTAATTCAATACCATTTTATTTATTTAGCGCCAAATCACAACAAACGCCTCGCGCCCTATGTCACCTGGGATAGGCTCCAGCGCGGTTAGCATTGGCGGCTAGCCTGTTTATACTAGCGTGAGTGTTTAGAGGCTAAGCTAGCGGTTTGATTGCTGTGCCTGCCATATTATTAATCAGTTCGTGATTGTCAACTTTACTGTCAACTGACGATATTAATGAATATAGTTATTAAACTAAGCACAATGTTGTGGAGTGCAATGCTAATTCACTTTCAGTCCACTCATAGTTACTGAGCATGTATGTTAGTGTTACAAACCAGTGTTTATTTGATTTCTTTCTTAGACCACGTGTTGTATCTGAACTCCGTGTACGGCCGTGCTGCATGAGCCTAATTTAAGTCCTTGCTGACATCCTGACTCTCGAGGTGTTCTTATACCGACAGTATTTTCAACACCGC
>VUQJ01044109.1:0-12208 GCA_015108635.1 Andinoacara biseriatus
CAGCCACAGCTCTGAGCAGCAGCCTCAACAATGGAGGAGCGGAACATGGTCCATTCGGACTCTATGTCCTCAACCTCCTTCGGGATGCTGTCGAAGTTCTGCCGGAGGTGGGAGTTGAAGATCTCGCGGACTGGGGCTTCTGCCAGACGTTCCCACCGCACCCTTACAACACGTTTAGGTGCACCGGGTCTGTCCAGCATCTTCCCCCGCCACCTGATCCAACTCACCACCAGGTGGTGATCAGTTGACAGCTCAGCTCCTCTCTTCACCCGAGTGTCCAGAACATATGGCCGCAGATCTGATGATACGATTGCAAAATTGATCATCGACCTGCGACCTAGGGTGTCCTGGTGCCACGTGCACTTATGGACATCCTTATGTTCGAACATGGTGTTTGTTATCTAATGAAAATTCAAGATGGGTAAATAATGACCGCTGACAGTATAAAAAATGTATGTAGCTATTTTATATTGAACTTTTATATTATCTGTGATGATGACAGAGTGGACCAAGCTGTTGGCTCTTTTCTTCCCTTTCCCTTAAGGTAAATATCATGGTCATCACTGACACAGTATTGTTGGGTCTTTACCTTACAATACAAAGCACCTTGAGGTGACTGTTTGTTATGAATTGGCCCCGTATAAATAAAATTGAATTGAATTGAATTCATATTCTTCAGGCCAATTGATTAAAATGAAGGCTCTGTTCTTTATTTACTTGTTGCCACAGTGAATCGTGGTATCAGGGCTCCATTGATGATGGCTTTCTTTCTCTACTCATGCATGCACGTAACCCAGGGTGAACATACTCAGACATGTTCTCTGATCAGCTGTTCTGTCTGAAATCTCAGAGCTACCGATCTCAGAGTTAATCAACTGGGAGTTTGTAATTAGACTTGGAGTTTGTTGAACACGCTTCCTGGAATAGGACTAATCTAATGACCTAAGGGAAGTGTTTAGTAAAAATATAAAAATGCTTCAGGTCTGAGGACTGGGAAGCGCTACAGGAGTAGTGATCAGGAAGAGGTAAATTAATTTTACTGGGTTAAAAAAAAATGTTTTGGGGTATATATGTGTGGTGCATTGTGATGAACTAAGCATTTACAAAAGTGATTGATGTCAGGAAAGCACATCAAGGAACCAAAACAAATCTCAACGCATATGTTAAAACTTGTAAGAGGCTTAAGATGTCAATCGTTCTCATTCTTCCAATTAGGAAATGCAGTATTTCTCTTCTCTGTCTTTTCATCAAATAAGATGAAATGGATTCTAACAGGTCCGACACATGCTCGTCTTTATGATTTGCTGTTAAGAGCAGACTTGTTTGGGCAGAACAAAGCAGAAAAACAGAACTACCAGAGTTCTTCAGATTAGTACAACTTTTGCCAGAGAGAAAAATATTGCTTATATGTTGCTTATTTTAGCCATGTGAGCAGCATGGTTAATATCAACATGAACCCCTCTTCAGTCTCTAAGGAATAGTTTCAGCATCTTGATGAATCCATGGCACAATAATTTCATGCTGAAAGAAAGAATATAAATTAAACCAGGTTGCTTGGGCTTTTGCCAGTGATCTTCCAGCTGAAAGCACGAAGCGTTGGAGAAAATCCTACCTTCAAAGGATTCAGCTGACCTGTACAAGTTAATTAGCCACTTTCTTTCCTTGTTATATTTCTGAATAAATAACCAAAGTTTATCAAAGGTATGTGTCCCACATACTGCAGTAATATGTCCTAAAAATTGGTGTGATCCAAACAATAAGCTTGCTGTAAAGATTTGAAGGGCTGTGTCTGGCTATAGGTGAGGCAGGGGAGTTTGGTCTGGGATGCTTTTATATTTTCATGGTGCCAACTCAGTGAAACACCAGTTATTGTGAGACTTTCCTTGATGTTTCATAGCAACACTAGCAGCAACTTTGTAGCTAGACACACACAATCCGTGCAGGCAGAGCTGGGACTTTATTTTGAAGGGCACACTGTGAGGCCAGTCGCATACAAAGACAGACTAAGATCATACCAATACATGAAAGAAGCAAGGGGGACAGACGCTCCAAAGATAGCGAGTGTATTAGTACAGGCCAGGTGCACGACAGAGTCAAGCAGCCTTTATTTAGGTGATTTGTTTGCTGTGGTTCTGTGTTCATTTGTTCATTTAAAGTGTGAAACAATGGTGACACTAGGATTCTATGAAAAAGATTAATTAAAAAAATTGCTTACCAACACACAAACCATTCATAACTGCTAAATTAGGCTCAGGTAGAAGGCTCTGAATGATACTAAATGAAGAGCCATTTGGGAGCTGAAAGAGAGCTGGACCTCCCATCACTACTGCAAAAACTCAACTGGATTTATTTTTTTTGTTGGAGTCAAACATTCAGTTTTGCATTTTTACTTCCATTTATTTCGTTTGACTGAATGCTGTCTTTTAAACGGAATTTTCTTTCTTACAGAACTTTAACACCGAGAACCCAAACTGTGTTGGCATTGAAGGTGTACTAGAGGCGTACTTTCAGAGCCTGCGAACTGTTCAGCTGTATGGCCCAACCAACTTTGCTCCTGTCATCAACCAAGTGGCTCGGTGAGAGACACACATCAAGATTCAGTCACACACACACTCTCTCATTGTAAGATGGAAATATCCACTCGTGTAGGAATGTGTACCGTTTATATTCAAACTCACACAGTGTGCACATAATAACCTCATACGTAGCCACACTAATGAGTAAATACACTGCCACAAAAAGAAGGCCACACACTAATATTTCATTGGACTGCCTTTAGCTTTGATTACGGCATGCATTGACTGTGGCATTGTTTCGATAAGCTTCTGCAATGTCACAAGATTTATTTCCATCCAGTGTTGCATTAATTTTTCACCAAGATCTTGCAGTGATGATGCCAGATTCTGACCACTGCACAAAGCCTTCTCCAACACATCCCAAAGATTCTCAGTGGGGTTGAGGTCTGGACTCTGTGGTGGTGAAAATGATGTCTCATGCTCCCAGAACCACAATTCGAGCCCAATGAATTCTGGCATTGTCATCTTGTAATGTGCCTGTGCCATCAGGGAGGTATCTCAGTATATTCAGGTAGTCAGCTGACCTGATACTTTGAGCACATAATATTGCTGAACCTGGACCTGACCAACAGTAGCAACCCCAGATCATAGCACTGCCCCCACAGGCTTGAACATTAGGCACTAGGCATGATGGGTGCATCACTTCACCTGCCTCTCTTCTTACCCTGATACACCCATCACTCTGGAACAGGGTAAATCTGGACTCATCAGACCATATGTTCTTCTTCCAGTACTCCAGATATACTCAGCATACTTTTTATGCTCCCTAGCAAATTGAAACCTTTTAATCTGGTTAGCCTCACTGATTAGTGGCTTTCTTAAGGCTACACAGCAGTTCAGTCCCAATCCCTTGAGTTCCCTTCACACTGAGTGTGTGGAAATGCTCTTACTTTCACTAATAAACATAGCCCTGAGTGCTATTGTTGTTTTTCTTCGATTTGATTTCACCAAACGTTTAAGTGATCACCGATCACGATCATTCAGGATTTTTTTCCGGCCACATTTCTTCCTTGAAGACGATGGGTCCCCACTATCCTTCCAGTTTTTAATAATGCGTTGGACAGTTCTCAACCCAATTTTAGTAGTTTCTGCAATCTCCTTAGATGTTTTCTCTGCTTGATGCATGCCAATGATTTGACCCTTCTCAGACAGACTGACATCTTTTCCACGACCACGCGATGTGTCTTTCGACATGGTTGTTTAAGAAATGAGAAGAAACTCATTGCACCAGTTGGGGTTAAATAAAGGCTGAAAGATAACTGCCCATGCAGTGATTATCTAATAGGAGGCTCGTACCTATTTACTTAGTTAAACCAGGTGGCGACTTTTTTTCTTTAGCAGGCAGTGTATCATCGGTCATATCTAAAATCTGCAAGTTTCCATGTGCTTCATATGAACAGGTTATCTGGTGCTATCATGAAAAACCAGCTATTGTGTTATGCATATCATGAATATAAATAATTATGTGAGCAAGCAAAAGCCAATAAAGGCATACCACAAAAGCTGTCGCTCTTAGAAACAACAACAAATGTTTTTCAGATTGTAATATGCTCCTGAAAGTATTCCTTCCATCCTCTCAGCACACCCCCTTTAGTCTTTAGTGCATTTCCATCTCTATTCTTAATCATCCTAACATATCCTTTCCAGCTCAGTTTCTCTGCCTGGCCAATCAATACAAGTCCTTTTTTCCTTCCTAAGTGCCCAGCCTCACATACAAGCCTCTCCCTTTGCCTTTGCAACCGCTCTCTTTGCTGTTTAACTAGCCTCCCAGTACTTCTTTCTTCATCTCTCTGATTATCCTACTTTGTCCTTCAATGCATTGGTTCAGGTATGTTGATGATACCTGGGTAAAGATCAAGGCACAGGAAGTTGATGCCTTCGTGAAGCAAATTTTGTGGACAATTACATCAAGTTCACTAAAGAGGAGATGAAGAAAAACTAACTCCATGTGGGAGAAAGATCTGTGAAGAGCAGAGGGGGCAAAAGTACAGACATTCTGTACTTACGTAGAAGTACAGATACTTGTGTTAAAAAGATAATCTTGTGAAAGTTGAAGTTGAACATCTTTACTCGAGTAAAAGTAAAGAGTACAGACTCTGAAATGTACTCAAAGTAAGAAAGTAAAAGTAAATCTCTGGAGGACGTATCTGACTGTGTCAGTAAAAAACAAAAAAACAAAATACTTATGGATAGACATCTAACAATTGTTTGAAAATACAAGTTAATGAGCTCCATACAATAATAACATTATTATATCTTACTTTTATATATTTTGTGAAACTCAAAGTTTTTAATGATATCTGGCACAAAAGCCGCCTTCTCTGGTCCAAACATCATCCTTCAGAGATCCTGGTTTGGAGTTAAAATACAAATAAAAAGATAGTATTTTGGCAGTAAATTGTGTTAAATTGTGAGATGTGCATTTTATTGTGGTGTATTGTATAGGCAAGCTGGCAAACTAATGAAATGGGCTTTGTAACATGCTAGCAATGCAAAATCCAAACCGCGATGCACGATTTTGTTGCCTAAACCTAATCGTAAATGAACAGCAACAGTGAAGGAGTGCATCACACACTAAGTGAATTTATTGTTATGTTCTGTACTATATATGTGATTGTTGTCAATCGACTTTATACTCCTGCTGAAGGCTGCACCAGATCCTACCAGCTCCTTTAAAAACAAATTAAATATCAAAACTTTTCTGGAGTACAGCCGGTGTTATGTTTTTAATGGATTATGGCTGGTTATTACCAACTGTTGTATTTTTAGTCCCCATATAAAGCAATCATATCCTGTCCCAGTTAAGTGCGATTGTGGTTGCATAATCAAATGGAGTATAGCAGCACTGTTAAGCTGTGAGATTCAAAACTGCCAACAATTTAGAAAGAGAACAGAAAACGTATTCACTCTTTTTATTTTGCTTCCTGTACTCACACATTTTTTTCTGAGTTTGCACTTTTCCTTTGATACATTTTCTTCTTGTGTCTCCATTTGCTCTTTATTGTCTTCCTCATTCTTCCACCTGTTTCTCATTTTCTTTGTACTGTTATTATTATTTACTGCGTTTATGCCACTCTCTTCCCTCCCTTTCTAGTACTTCCTCATACTGCTCATCCTCTGTGTCCTCATCTTCCATCCCCTCTTCACCTACCTCTTCTTTATTGTTATCTATGTGGGAGGTGATGAAGACAGAGCAGAGGAGGAGGAAGATTAATGGTATAATCCATATGTACATAAATACATATAGTCACACGCAGCTGCTCTTATTGGAACAACAGTGTTATTATCACAGACAATGAAAAATATGCTTTTTTTCTCAAACCAATGGTCTGGTTTTTATGCTCTTGTGCTGTCAGAGACCTCTTTGTGAGAATTTGTGGCAGAAAAGCTGGATCAATTATCCATCATTTTCTATTAAAATACTGGTGTTTTTAATACAGTTGTGCTCAAGAGTTTACCATATTTGGCCATGTTTCAGAGAATATGAATGATAACATAAAAAACACATTTTTCTCTTATGGTTAGGGGTTTAATAAAGCAAACAAACAATTGTGTTTGCCTTTTCTAAATCATAATGACAACAGAAACAATCCAAATGACAATCAAAGGTTTTCATACCCCAGTTTTTAAAACTGTGTGTTGTCTCCTTTAACATCAGTGATAGCTTGAAGTGTTTTGTGGTAGTTGTAGATGAGCCATTTTATTTGCTCGGATGGTAAAGCTGCCCAACGTCTCCACACTTCGTGTAAATTCTCAGGTGGTCTTGCATGAACTGTATGTACTCCAGAACCTTCACTTTTTTCTGCTGTAGCTAATGACAGGTTGACTTGGCCTTATCTTTTGGATCATTGTCATGTTGAAATGTTCATGTGTTCCCCTGTGCACAGTTTTTGGGATGATGCCAATTTTTCCCCAGAATTTTCTGATAACCTGCTACATTCACCTTGCCATCAATTTTGAGCAAGTTCCCTGTGTCCATGTCGCTCACACATCCCCAAAACATCAGCAATCCACCGCTGATTTCTCTCATCACTCCAAATAAGTTTGTTCCAGAAGTTTAGAGGCTTGTCTCTGTGCTGTTTGGCATATTGTAAGCAGGCTGCTTTGTGGCATTGGCGCAGTAATGGCTTTCTTCTGGCAACAGCCACGCCACTTTTTTTCACAGTCCTGCACGTCAGCTGAAGTTTTTGTGGGGTTTTTTTTGCATCCTGAAGTTTATTATCTTCTCCCGCAAATACTTTGATAATTCTTTTGCTTTCCCCGTGGCATGAAATCCAACAACAACAACATGCAGGGGTTTGTCAGGAGCCCAGAAACTCACTGGCTTTTTATACACACACTTCAGCAAGGTGGTATAATAAAAGATTAAAGAAGGCCATACAAAAGCGGCTTTTGAAAAAACTTAGAGACCGCTAATCTGACTTCAAGCAAGTCATTACGTAGCATTATGTCCTTGCTTTTTAGACCATCGCTGTGAAAAAATTTCCTCAGTCAAATCACAGGCCTTCTCGTTCTTGTTTTTCATGAATCTGCCTCACAACTTGATGACTCCTTCAGTTGTTGCATTGTTGCTATAATACAAGGATATTTCTGTGCATGAGTTATCCACAAAACATGTTCTACAAAACCTACATGGAGAAATCACACATGCACCCTAAATGACGTTGTATTTTTCCCCAAGGAACACAAAAGAAAAAGTCAGAAAATGGAGAATGACTTCAGATCTTACAGACTTTAATTTGAGACTCTAAAGCCCACTTTGCTCTCATGTTCCATTGTTTACCTGTTCACACACTTTTACATTATTCTGCAGAGACAGGAGGCGATAAAGCAGGGGGTTGTAAGCTGAGGATGAGAGAGAGAACCAGATAAAACCAAAGCGATGGATGTCAAGGCAGGCAAGAGGAAATAAAGAGAGGGATCCAGCAGACAGGCGGGGACAGTTTGTCATTTTGTCTTAGCCTCGGGCCAGACCGAGAGTGTCAGCCAATCAAACAGTGAGTCAGACAGCAAATTGTCCTACTGCCTGCTGGGAACCTGCTATTACCTGTAACACATGCAAACACACTAACTTCAATGTAAACAACTGTTATATATGGCGTGGACTATATTGTGAGAAGCTGAAAGGGATGGACAATGTATTTGCTTTTCAGTGTAAATTAGCTTACCATTTAAATCCGAACACTGAGCAGCCTGTTGTGAAATGTTGTGCAATGACCTCCAGAGCACCACATCAGCTGCATTCTGATGCTCATATGAATTTATAAATGTTACCCATTTGCTTACTGAATAGTATTTACTGTATTAGCGCTGGATGATGACAAGCAAGTCATTCTTGTCAAATACTGACCCTTGGTTAGTATAGTGACAATGTATGATTATTTTCTAAAGCTGTGAATGTTCGATAAAAGTATATTTTATTGATGGTGGGTATGGAAGGGACTGTATTATCAGCATTTCTTAAAGAGGAAATGGAAAGAAAAATATGAGTGAGAAGCACTACTCGACAGCTTCTTCCTTCAAGTGAGAAAAAGAATGCTTTCATTTCACAGAAAAGAGTTTGTTCATAATCACTCTTTTAAGAGAAGATCCAATCATCGCTGAAGCATATTTAATGCGTATTCTGGTACTTAAAAAATAGCTCCACAAAGAGGAGTTCTCCAAAGTCTAAATGACAATTAGATCATGCAGGGATAATGTTTCTGGTCTCGTTCATTAAAGATGCTGTTGCTGAGGATTTCCATCCGTGCCAATCACATAATCCTGAACCCCAATCATAATTTTGGGGCACTTTTTTGGGAAACATTTAAATAGTTTATGTACCAGTTAGAATGACTTTTTTCTTCACCTGATTGTTCTTCCAAGTTTTGCAAATCTTTTAGGAAAATTAAAACGACAGTCTGATAGCATGGGGTTAGAGTGGGAGTCATCAATGTTGACTTCAACCTCAGAGGGTCTGAACCCCTCGGAGGTCTAAGTCATCACTGACGATGGCTCTGATGCTATAAGAATATGTGCACGTGGGTCTGTCTTTTCAAATTTCTTGCATGCTGGATGTATACCATCTGATTTATTAAGCTGAGATAGTGGTTAAAAATAATTTTTCACCTTAGGAGCTTGCTTCATCACCTCGTGAATAACTTTTGCCTATATCAGGACTAACAGCTGTTTAATGGCCATTCTTAGAAAATGTTAAAAATTTTCTTAGTTTCATAAATAAGGCTAACTCTTCTACTATAGAAAGCTTACATGAAGGCTGTGGTTGTCACTCACTTTTTGGTTCATACTTATGGTAAAATACATCCTTTCACAACATTAAACACATTAGCAGGTAAAAGCTTTTCGCTGAGCTCCTCGTCCATTTTCTTCATTACCAAAGTTACAAGTGCAATAAAGATATGCAGAGAAAGCTGCAGAGAACATTTTCATTTTGTGTATTTTAACCATCGAGGGCCTTGTACTACAGCAGAACAGACTAACCTTTGTGTTTATAAAGGAAAATAAAAGATGTGGACTCATCTCTGAACTGTTAAAAATAGAACGTGTATCTTAGTCCTTTCAACAATTTTCCAGTATGATTGAAAACTTTCAAAGATTAATTTAATCTCATTTAACTTTATCACGTATGATGGTGATTTTCTTTCACTAATTTCTTTCTCGCTGTATTTATCAGAAAATAAAAAAGTGGCAAACTGCAATGAATTGTTTTAGAAAACAGATTGCAGGTGAAGCCATTTTATTTATTCAGACACTGATTCTGACAGGTTTGGCTCACTTCTTCAAACACATATTAAACACCTGCAACACGCCTAAAAGAGTTTATACCGCCACATCAAAATATTATAACATACTGAAGTGCATAAGAACCAAAACAAGTCAGACACAATTGCACAAATGCAGGGACTTTGCAAGATTGTTTCTCACACGTTTTTGTCACCTGAAACATCAGATCTCAGTGCAGGTGTTTTGTAGCTGGAAGCAAATCAACATGAGAAAGCTGCATCTGATGTTTGCATTCCCTTCAAAACCAGCTCTAGTTGAACATGTCCATGTCATACGCACATGTCTGCATGGAATATATTTGGGACCTAACTTCTGTTTGCATGCTTGTGTGTTTTATGATGTTAGGTGTGCTGCAGAAGTGACTGATGGCTCCCAGTACTTTGTGCTGCTGATGATCACAGATGGCGTCATCTCGGACATGGCTCAGACCAAGGAGGCAGTGGTCAATGTGAGTAGATACAACAAACCCTAGACAAAACATTAAACTCAGTGTAGACACAACACATAAGTGGGATCCAGGTCAACCCCACACAGGCAGTATGACATATAAAAACTTGTATAATAGCACAGACTGTAACAGATGAACGTAGCGCCCAAGTCTTAAAAGTGAAGCCACTACTTAAAGTGCCTCAAACCTGCATTCATTTTGCAGGAACAGAAGTCATCATCCACTGCTAGCCTGCAGTCAGAAAAGCATTTTTAACTGTGACCATAAATTAAAATATGAGCCACAGAAATAAAACGTTTGGAAAAAAAGGAGAAAAATCAGAAGCTGGTGGCTGTGGGCCCATCATTCGCAGGAGAGGCTGTAGGGTTTCAGTGCAGGAAGCAGTCAGAGACTGAGGTCCTGGTGGTCTGGATTTTGAAACCTCACCTCTCTGGTGGGAAAGGCACCTGAGCTAGTGCGTGAGGCTAAGAAATACCAGCTAGATATCATCAGGCTTGGATTCTGGAACCAGTTTCCTGGAGAGGGCCTGGACTCTGTACCACTCTGGAGTTGCCCTCAGTGAGAAGGAGCAGGCAGGGGTGGGTATACTTTTATACTTGTGGGTATACTTGTATACCCACCCCTGAATTTGTGGGGTGGCTATAGCTCAGGAGGTAGAGCAGGTCACCCACCTTAACAGAAGGTCGGTTGTTTGATTCCTGGCTACTCCAGCCAGCATGCCAATGTATCCTTGGGCAAGATACTTAACCCCAAGTTGCTCTCCGACGCAAGCGTTGGAGTATGAATGTGTGTGAATGTTAGCTAATTAAAGCACTTAGCATAGTTACACATGGAAGTGCTTGTATGAATGGGTGTGAATGGGGTAAATATATAAGCGCTTTGAGTGCTCAGTCAGAGTAGAAAAGCGCTATATAAGAACTAGTCCATTTATATCTTTCCGGTTCGATGCCTATCTGATGGGATTTTTCCAGAGGAGGGTTGCTCACCTGTCCTTCAGGTCAGAATGGGCAGCATAATGTTTTCCATGGCTTCTCCAGATCCCCTTCCTGTCTGTCACATGTGCTCAGGGTGAACCTGCTCTCATCTGTGAAAAGGACAGGGTGGCAGTGGTGGACCTGCCAATTCTGGTCTATGGTAAATGCCAATTGGGCACCATGATGCTGGGTAGTGAGCACAGGGCCCTCATGAAGTCAGTTTCTGATTGTTTAGTCATAAACAGTCATACCAGTTGAGGATTGTCTCATTGCTGCGCCTGTAATGCACCTGTTGTTGTTTTCAAAAATCACCAAAGCAGCTGAAACTCATTAATAAGCCCCTCTGTTATTTAATTGATTGATCACGCCTTGTAACAGGCTTTAGTTTATTATTTTTTTCATTATAAAAGCAACTCTCACTCATGTGTCAGTTGCATACTGGAATGTGATTGGCTGACAGAATACCCTGTCTCTGAGGAAATTGTAGCATTGAATAATGACCAGCTGGGTTTGCCTTCGAAGGAATGACTGGATGAATGAAGCAGCATTTATGAACTGCATTAGTCAGTGATGGGGTGGTTGGTAGGTGCACAAAAACTTAAGTGTTTTCTTAAACAACAAACAAATTTTGACTTATACAAAATCACACAACAGAATATAAACTGTAACCAACTGCATTTTCATAGTAATCACTTAAATTTACTGTAAATTAACTGAGTCTTTGGTTAATTATCTTTAGTTATAAACCCCTCAAACCCCCTTTTATCCACAGATATAGATATCTTTCTTCTTGCTCATTTAGTTTTTTTTTTTTTTTAACCAATAAGCATGTTTGGTAACCATGAGTATTATGATAAAATTGCATACATTTTTAAGGGTTTCTAATTTCTAACTTTCACTGACATCTTTACAGCAACTAAAACCTAGTGACGGACATTATATGCCTCTGTGGCTCTAGACTATGTTAGGAAATGTAAGGAAATGACAGGACTCTGTGGGAGGGCATTTACCAACGCCAGTCCTGTGCTGCGATTGTCCCCAGAAATCCTGAGGGATTAGACCTGGAGAAACTGTTTAAAGACTGAAAGAATTGGGAGTGATGAAGTCCCTAAGGACCATCTGTGTGTGTGTGAAAAAGGAGATTATGAGAATTAGCTGACATCAACACAGGCTTATGAAATTTAATCAAGAGAAAGTAGCTGAATTAACATGGAGATTACTGCAACAGTACCTGCTAAAACATTTGAAGAGAGGATCACAAAGTTGACTTTTTATTGGTATAATGCTGCAGTATGTCTCCAACTTATTTTGGATCAACTAGTGTATATTAGTGCATATTTGAATGTGTGAATGAACACATTAACTTAAATAACTTTGTAGAAAGGCGCTTTATGAAGTTCAGTCCATTCACATGTATTAGTTCACAG
>VUQJ01044109.1:16086-26856 GCA_015108635.1 Andinoacara biseriatus
GAGAATATATAAAAAATAAAAAAAAAAAAAAAAAAAAAAAAAAAAAAAAAAAAAAAAAAAATATATATATATATATATATATATATATATATATATAAAACAACCACCCACCCACCCACACACACTGTCACCCACCCACATCCACATTCAGAACTACATCAGTGTTTTCAAGTCTGAGTCTTTCAGGAAATATTTCAATCTGTTTTTAAAATGCTTAATAGAACTATAGTTCTTGATGATGTCGGCCAAAGTATTCCATTGAGTCGTGGCTTTCACAGAAAATGCTGATTGTCCAAATGCAGAATAACGAAAGGGTACAACAGTCTTTAGTTGAAGATATCCTTGTAGATTTTATGGATTCTCTTGGGCGAAAGTTAATAAAATAAAGCAGTAAGAAAGGGGCCAAACCATTTAAAATCTTGAACACCAAACACATATTAGAGAATAATTTAAATTGTTCAAATGTCTCTCCAAAATCTTACAGTGATGATATTGCATAAATTTTCTGTCCATCGTTTTTAGTTTGTTTATAAAGACTCCAGTGGTTTAATGACCATTTCCCCAGCTTGTCCCCAACATGTAATACAATATGACATATGGGAAAGGATCATGGCATGCATGAAGGTCCTAGCAGCATCCATTGAAAGGCAACCTCTAATGTGCCTGAAATTTATAAGATTTTATTTAATGGTCTTCGTCAGTTTCTTTGTGTGGCTTAAAACTAAGATTTGAATCAAGGATCATACCAAGATATTTAAACTCACTTACAATTTCAATCTTTCGCCTTTCCTTTTCATCTTCATTATATCAGGTTTTACTAGCTTATATGAGATATGATCAAATGTATATATGTGTATTTATGTATATATGTATAGGTATATATGTATATGTATAGATATATTTTTAAAAATCCATAAAAAAATGATAATGTTCCAGTAAAAATACAGAACTTTTCTGCAATCAAAATACAGAAAATTTACATATTTTTACAAGGCGCTGACATGAAATATTTTGAATTTCTGTTTTTTATTTTTTTATCTTAAAGCATGTGTAAAAATTATTAAATGGCCTAATAATTTCAATAAATACTGCTGTACTCCAATTAATCAGGCTTAAAATTGTAGAAAAGTACTGTCAAGTAAGTACCGGGGTGGCTGTGGCTCAGGAGGTAGAACAGATCACCCACCGATCGGAAGATGCATGCAAAGGATCCTTGGGCAAGATACAAGTGTTGGAGTGTGAATGTTAGACAATAAAAGCACTTAGCACTTCCATGTGTAACTAAGCTTGTATGAATGGATGCGAATGGGTAAATGTAAACGTGTTGTGTAAGCACTTTGAGTGCTCAGAGTAAAAAATTGCTATATAAGAACTAGTCCAATTATCATTTATTAGTTGGGTTAATTATATAATTTTAAGTGACAATTCTTGTACATTTAAGCCATATTTAATGTAATAAAATGGCATACCGCTCAAAAAAAAAATTCAAAATATTGGTGTAAAAATAGGTTGATAATTACAAAATTTGGCAGTTCATTTTTGATTGTATCAGCTGTAATAGGAGTCTAATATGCATGTAGCTGTCACGGTCCTGGCCCTTTTGCCCAGTGTTTTATGTTTTTGTAGTTGAAATCTGTTTAATTTCTCTAGTTGTATTTCTAAGTTTGGTTACAGTTTAGGTTCTTGTTATAGTTTTCTTGTTACCGTCTTCCCCGTGTTGTGTTCCAGCGTCGGTGTTGTCCCTCCTGTGTCTAGTCTTTGCTCTTTGTGTTTCTGGTCTCTGTGTCTTCACCGTTTAGTCATATGTGTAGATGTCTGCCAGCCTCCCTATATGTCAGGTCTGTGTTGTCATGTTGTGTCACTTCCTTTTTTATTTTGACAGTCCTTTGTCCTGTGTTCTTGGTGTTTAGTTTTGCTTCCTGTGTCTCATTAGTGTATTCTGTTCGCCAGTGCTCCTCACCCGTTGCCTGTTCCCTGATTATGCTTCTGCGTATTTATTTCTTTGTCTTCTCCTTCTCTCATGTCGGATTCTTGTCGTCGTGGCTGTCCTCTGTTCTCGACTGTGCTCCCTGTGTTCCTTGTGTTTCTAGTTAGTTGTCCCAGTTTAGTCTTCCTTAGTTTTGCAACCCGTCTTTTCTTCACTTTCTTATCTGCCATAATAAAGGCTTGTTTTGTTAATACACCACTGCTTGCTTCTGAGTCCTGCATTTGGGTCCTCACCTCCACACACACCACACAGTCTGCTCACACGCACCGTGACACAGGCATGTTCATAGCTCGGCACCATGCAGATCAACTGACATCGCCCAGAGAATACTAGAACCAGCCGGTCTTCCACTGGCAAACTGTTCTCGTCACAAATTAGAGCATGAGTGTTTGATCACCCTTGCTGTATAAAGTTTTTCTTCTACTCTGCTTCTCCCTGTGTTATACTCATAGAAAACTACTTTAGCTTTCTGTTTTCTGAAGGGTGAGATGCTAATCAGTCATCAAAATGTACTAATTTCCCACTGATTGTGTGAGTGGCATTACTGAATGTTTTCTAAATCTCCACATCCCAAAATTGGCATCTCTCAAATCTCTCTGTCTAACTGCCAGCACACACAGAGCCATTCCTTTTTCTTTTTTTTTTAAACATTTCTGCAAGTACATAATTAACTAGCAGATAGGAACAGCAAGCCTTTAAACTACTGAGTTTTTGTCTTTCATGGAGTGTTGAAGAAAAACTGCAGTTTGTTCCAGCTTGGGTTTTGTTTTCATCACTTCTGTTAATCCTGATAAAATTGTACTCATAGATAAGAAAGTGTTGAAATCATTTAAAAAGAGATTATTGGACAGACCAATCATAATCAGCAGAAGTGATGATCAAGCCTCAAAAAAACCTGATCATTATTCATTTTTTAACAGTGGGTCAAAACGCCTGATACTTTGTGATATCTGCCTTGTACTAGATGCAAGAAAATTGCCGTCATAGGGCCAAAAGATGGGATAGACTGCACTGTTAAAAATTTTTTAACATTTAACAAAATTTATTCTATAAATTTTCCTGTTATTTCAAAATACATGAAATATCAAAATCACAAACACGCACTGAATTACCAATTAATAATAAAGTACAATAACCTACAACCTTTTTCCGTCTGTGGATTTCTGAAAGGAGACTGGAAGCTCAACGGTGTAAAATTGCTGGCTGAAGATGTTCCACACCATATCTAACAGTAACACGCATGGGAACAAACCAGTTACAAAAGTGTCCTGGCTTTAGGGTTAGTGTGTGCTGGACCCTGTTATTTATAATTCTACAATTGTGCAGATAATGAATCCATGTGCTCCTCGCAGGAGTAAGATCTGTGAAATGTTAAACTGTTTAATCTAAAAATGTCTTGACTGCATTGTTAAGTCGATGTGAAAAGAGGCTTGTCGTCTTGTTCTCACCACCTCAGCATAGCTATAAAGCGTTGGTGTTGTTCTAAAACTTAATTGGAAAAAAATTATTGAAATTAAATTACTAGGTGAGGGAAGATGAAGGCAGAATTTACTGAAGCTGAACAAACAGAGAGCCCTCGTTGGGACCTATTAATCTGTGCGGCGCGTGCGGGTCCAGGGTGAGACGCTTGTGTGAGACAGGAAAAGGAAATCAAAGCGCTGACAGCAAGAGAAGCAGTCTCCAGTTTAACTGAATTCTGCGTCGAAAATGTTGATTTCACTTGACAAGAACAAAACCCAAGAGACTTAGGGAAATTAAAGTGACTAAAGCAGATCTTTGAATGTGTTTGACTTTAACAATCCTTTTACTCTCCTTCTATCTATGGCACTCTGGGCTCAACAAAGCAGTGTGCAGGTAGTGTCACTCTGCATGCAGAGCTTCATGGTGTGCATCTGATTTACCCTCTGTGATGCTTGAAAAGCTTCAAAAGCAGGAACACACTTAGGAAAGAGGCTAAATCAAACACTCTTCTTGTTTTTGTGCTACAGAAATGTATTCAGCTGCAGTTCTACTCAGGACTGCTCCCTGGTTGAGTAAAGCCTCCAAACAGTCAGACTGGAGTCTTTCAGGGGGGCGTCTTGTGGGAATGAGCCTTTTGAAATCAAAATTTATAATAAAACATTCTTCTCTCTGTGGTTTCATCCTCTCCTTGTATCCTTTCTTTTTTCTATTCCCTCCATCTCAGCTGCCTTCCCACGCTGCTAAAAATAACATCCTGCACTTATTTTAGAGATCTGTTTCAAATGTCCAAAACTGGGCCGCATGTGTGTTTTTTTTTTTTTATGTGTGTTTTTATAATAGCTTTCATTCAAAAATTATTTGATAACAGAAGATCAATATGCCTTTTATTGATTCGTGTGGGCAGTTTGAGAAATAATATTTGACACTGGATAATATTTCCTCACAAGAATTTATTTTTGAGCTATAAAGATAATTTGTGTTATCAATAAAAGATTGAAAAACAAACAAACAAAACAAACAGCACAATGCACATCTTTTTCCATGACCGATGTTATTAACTCTATGCATATGTTGTGGCAGCTCTTGATGTATTCTGACACTTGCAGTATATTATTAGCGTTTACATGGATGTATATTTTTTCTTTATTAGGTCATATGTGGTTAAAGGACGCAGTAGGCTGTAACGTTTGTAGGCTATACATGCTCTATATAGAGACCAATGCTTGTAGTTTAAATACGTCACATTAAGGATGGAGGCAAGTTTCAGTATTTTTATACTGGCCAAAGGGGTATAAAGATGGATATTACACTCATAGATTAGTGTCTTATAGATCACACAATAAAGGATACACTGCTTTGTCCTCCTATTTGACAAATTTATATGAACATCGTGTTTTAGGTGAGGTAGTTTTAGGTATAAAATGACTCATCTGATTGTGATTAAAGGTCTGAGTGGGCCACATTTTCAAATGCACAGCAGTGGTCTTAGGTTTGGAAAAGGATGCCACAGAAAACTTTTGAAAGCTTTTTTAAAAATGTAGTAATATCCTCCAGCAACACTCTAGGGTTTAAATTGTGATTCTCCAAGTATTTCAATGAGCGCCTTTTAAAGGTTTAAGTACTTTTGCATGGATTTCAATTTTCACGTTCATGAGCTATAGCCATCATTTCCATTCAGTCTGTATATCAGTATGGGATGAAAGGGGAGATGGAGTCTTGGAGAAACAGCATTATTAAAAATATAAAATAAACAAATATTCTTAATATGCACTGAAAGCTCTTTTGTTTATATAGATTGAAAACAATACATGTTTAAGTTTTGAAATGTTTTTTATTGATTCGAAAGAATAAAACACATTGATGATTACAGGCAGACGACACTTTGGTAGTTGCAGTAACTCACTACTGAATGATGCGTTCCAGTGTGCCAGCAGGTCGGCCATGTAAACAAATGTGTTTTTGTCGAGGCTCTAAATCACTAGAATTCAGTCTCCAACTGGTGACATTTTGTATTGCTGCAACACAGGACTGACAGGACTGGGGGGGTCAGCAGCATATATGGACTAGTTCTTATGTAGCGCTTTTCTACTCTGACTGAGCACTCGAAGCGCTTATGCAACTTATTTACATTTACCCCATTCACACCCATTCATAGAACGCTTGTGTCGGAGAGCAACTTGGGGTTAAGTATCTTGCCCAAGGATACATTGGCATTCAGCCTGGAGTAGCCAGGAATTGAACCACCAACCTTCCGGTGACCTGCTCTACCTCCTGAGCTACAGCCACCCCAAATTATTAGAAAGCTCTTTTTTTAAACTAGAAGTTCAAACTGATAGAGAAGCACACAGCGGGAGGAAAACCAATGATGAAGACACAACAAAGGACGTGGGAAGACTGAGACAATAAATACACAGAGGGAAAGTCGGGTGGGGAGCACAGCTGAATGTAATCGCAGAAACGAGACCAGGAAGTAAACTAAACACACAGGACAGGAGACAAAGTGTGACAAAGTAAAACAGGAAACAACACGGAGACAAGAATGCAGACACAAGACACAGACACAAGACACAGACACAAGACACAGGCATAAGACGTAAACACAAAGAACCAAAGACATGCACAACACAGAGGGATGAACCAAACTAAATTATTAAATATACCCAAATGGAAACAAAGGATAAGAAACCAAAAACCAGGGATCACAAAGTAATGAGACAAAACCTCAAAACACAAGAACAAACCTCTTCTTAGCAAGAAAAATTCAAAGGCTGAATTGAAGTTTGAAAGAAAGAAAGATTGAAAGAAAGAAAGAAAGAAAGAAAGAAAGAAAGAAAGAAACTGACGATCTGAGTCTCAAAATCTGATACAAAGCCAAAAAAGTATTTTTGATCTTGTTTTTAGAGTGATATGCTAAGCAAGAGCTGAATGTGTAAGATTATTAAATGTGTTTTGTCTAAAAACTCGATATTTACACTTGATTATAGTCTGAATCTTCCCCAAGGAAGTGAAATAATCTGCCAGTTGAATAAGATAATTACACTTGGTAAGATTATTAAAATAAGACAAAATATCTTTTCATTCTAAAGACTTTCAATAATCTTACCAAGTGTAATTATCTCATTAGCACCCTGATGTTATTGTTCAGACCCTTTGTATGTCCGAATGTACAGTGGTACTTGTGTTTATGTTTGCCTCTTCAGATACGGTTCTCATATTAGGCCTAATCAAAAAACAAATTCATTGCACATAAAGTTATTCAGACCATCAGGTGGATGACATTACTTTGAACAGCATGAATAAAATTGTGCATGCTGCATAGAGTAACAGGGGAGCATCTATTCACACACACACACACACACACACACACACACACACACACAGGCCTGCAGGTTTTTCAGGGCAGCAGGAGGTTTTCTATCAGGCCCCGTGTCTCAGTGCCCCCCCCCCCTCCCTGCCAGGGCTCACCCAACACACCTGAACCCTCCTTCACCACCACTTTTCAACACCTTCTGGCTCAATAGATTTCAGTTCTTTCGATCTCTCTCTCATTTCCTCTCTCGTCTCTGTTTATCTGCCCCTCTGCCTTTTGCTCCCGACCACCATCTGCCATCTCTGTGTGACGTGTGGATCCCCACCAGCCTGTCCTCAACATCCATCACTCAGCATCTTTACACTTGTTCCTCTTCTTTGTCTTTCCTGCATTTCTTGCCCTTTTTCTTCTTTCATTTCCTTGTATTTATTTCCTTTATTGTTATTTCCTTTACATTTCTTATGTTTTGCTTTTTTTATTGCTTTTCATTTCCTGCTGCTGTTTTTTACTTTGGCATTTCATAATTTTTTCTTTTACTTTCTCTCTTTTATTAACTTTGCTTTTTTTAACTTTTCCATTTTCTTCCTTTTCTTGTATTCTCTCCTTTTCTTTCCTTCTCTATAATCTTTTATCCTTTTCATTTCATTCATTTTATTTCTTTCAGATATTTTCATTACTTTCATTACTTTCCTTTCTGTATCTTATTATCATTTGCTTTTTCTGTGTTCCTTTCCTTCCCTCTGCTTTAAATTCAGATATGAAACGATCTCTCTCGGGATTGTTGCAGATCGTTTGTCACTTGCTCATCTTGTTTGCCTTGTTGACAAACTATAAATAAAGTGATGTGGAGCTCAGGCGGCCTTCCACTCTTATATATTAACTTCCCGTGGCCTATATAAGCTCTAATGAGGCTGGTTTACACAATTTCTTCTTGTTTATGTCCTCCACTTTGAGAGCGGTAGGGAACAGATGTGGTGCAGAAAGACCAAACTGGCTTTGGTCTGATCTCTTTGTCAGTCCCTGAGGACAGCTGAACGACTTGTCAGTAGCTGGATCTGCACGTGTGCTCTCTCTGGCTTTAGTTTGCATCAGCTTGAACATTGTGTTGAAGCGTCAGCATGAAGAGGACCTGCATGTATTTGGAAAAAAAAACAAAAAAACACTAAAGGATTAGGGCAGAATCTGCTCTGTGCTTGCTACCAGCTCATGATATAATCATATTGGTCATGATATCTTCATGAGATGAAAGGGTAAATAAGCCTAATAAAGTTTATTTAATTAAGTTTCTTTGTGTAGCTCATATCAAAATCACCATTTTACAGCTTAAATAAGCACACGCTAGAATCCAGTAATATAGGCAGGGGAACAAAACAACAAAAAAAAGACTGTGTTAGATATTGTTTAGAGAACTGGTCCAAAGGAAAAAAGTACTTTGAGTGAACTTTCTCTATTTTTCCTGTGAGATGTAATTAATGTTGTTTACACTGGAAGTGAATCAACTTAGCCAGACAGCTGCTGATTTATAATGAATTTCTCTAATGATAAAGAAGCCAGATTCTTTTACAGCGCAGAATAATGAACCACACTGACCGCGGTGTTGGTTCATTTATGAAATGAACATCTGAAACAATGATTCTCCAAGGCGGTGCAAATACCCACGCTAGCATTTATTCCGAAAAGAGCTGCAAACAATAAAAACACATAAAGGAGGACACAAAAATTGCACTAATGTGAGCTTCACTTTTTGCTTCAAGCCAACAAAGCGGCAGGACGGCTCTATGTACGCTTAAAGACGGTGACGGAGACGAATTTCGCTAGGCGCATTACTAGCGTACCTGCTAACATATGCTAACATTCTTTCCTTTTTCTGCCATGAGAATTAATCAGATGTTCAACATTTGTTCCGAATGACTTTTCTCCCAGATTCTTTGCGCCCTACCTGTCATGACCCTGGCCCCACAGTTTGAGAAACACTGACTTAAATAAAGCTAAAACACTAACTTAAAAATCTTAAGAGCATGGCCATTATCCCCTCTAGACTCCAAACAATAGACCTTCTGAGTTTAAAAAAGTGAAGATTTATTTTTCTGGTTGCAAAAAAGACTTCTAGCTGTATAGAAATCTTCAGAAAATGACTCCCTTGCTTGACCTCAGTGAACATTTAATGATTTCAGTCTCTAGTTTCAAGTCATTTTTAGCAAATCATGTTTCTTTTGTAAATTATGGTCATTATTACAGTCAAGAAGGAGGATAATTCAGGATGTGCTCATTGGGATGTTCACCCATTCATTTACTTTCAAAACACAAAGCTGGTGACAGTGACAATAATCAGCTCAAGGTTTCATAATGAGAAATCAGTCTCTCATTTCACTGTCTTTTTACATGCATTGAGTATAGTCATATAATATTAGAATGTACTAATAATGTCATAATTTAGTAGGGAGGATCATTTTATAGGTCAATACAGAAGTTAGATTTGCTCTTGTTCCCTCAACAAAAGCCTGGATTTTCCAGTTGGCTATAAAATATTGCACAAAATAAACTCAGTTTTCTTTTACTGTATTTTTTACTATAAAGGTTCTTACCTAATATTATACATAACATTAGGCTCCACAAAAACTGTGTAAGCCTAATATTTATCACCACTGAGCTCCTGTATTTGGCATTTGACCATTTGTTATCAAATTTTACCTTTAACAGTTAGAAGGTAGGTACGTATTTTATATAAACTTGAAACCATCTCAGGCTTTAGTACATCATTTGGTGCAGTGTACAAGAACTGTGCCAGTTATGTACCAAAATTTTTGTTAAGATGAGCAAATGAACAATTACTGTTTTTATTTTTTCAAATGGCTCTTATTTAGAGTTGAGTGTTTCGCAGTGTTATGAATATTTAATCTGATTTCACGTCAAAAACAACACTAAGATAAAATGATTTTGGGTTTTGTGTTAAAAAACATATTCTTGCTAGCTAAACTGAAACTGCTATAATTTGCAGTCTTTTAAATCAGTTTATTAATTTCTAGAAGATGTCATTTAATAAAGATGAAAAAGTTAAATAGAAATCTATTGTCAGAAAAACACATTATTTCATTTTGAGAAATTAATTGAGATTAAGATAAACAAGCATCTCAAGCATCTTCCTGGACATTCACAATATTTAGTTCACATCACAGGATAATATCATATATAATATCTGCTTCTTATACAAAAGCATCTCAGCAAAATACTGTAATTAAGTTGGATGCTTTGTGTGATTAAATGTATGCAAATCCAAATGTCTATAATTTACATTTTCAGTCATGTTTTTTATTGTGTCAGTATTGGTCACTTTGATAAGTAACAAATTTCCCTGTTACACCAGTCCAGTGAGTAACACAGTTATTTTTGGAGATTTGCATACGTGGAAAAAAAAAAAAGGTTTTGCCCACTTTTAATTGTTGCATATTTTAAACTATTTTAAGCTTATTTATCAGATTTTATGTGTTAGTTTTTTCTGCAAATATTAATTCATTAATTCCCCAGTATGAAACAATTTTACTCGATTAACTGTAACAAGAAAACATTTGCAAAACCACAACAGGGCTCCATTTGCTTCATTTGCCGATGCCCAGACACATGATGCCGTTTGAAGTCCCTGAAATGCAGCATTTCTTTTTCATGTGCTCATTACTGAATGTTGTTTCAAATGTTTCTGAATTTGGTGAGTAAGCTCTTCATTATCATTTTTTTTTTTTTTGCTTTAAGTGGGTCTGTTTTCATTTCAGCATGTGTTCTGATAGCAAAAGCAATAGTTTCATCTGTGATTTTCTCTTTAGCTAGCTAAATGTAGGCGTAATCAGGGGTTAACTCTAGAACCACCAAGGAGGGCATTTTGACCCCTTTGCATTCTAAAAATCTTTTAACTCTGTGAAGTTAAAACTCCATCATCTCTTGCTTGCACAAACTGCCAGACTTGACAGGCTAAAAAAAAAAACAAAAAAAAAAAAAAAACTCCATCATCTCTTATTTT
>VUQJ01044110.1:0-13761 GCA_015108635.1 Andinoacara biseriatus
ATAACAAAAACATGCAATAAACACTGTATGATGCAAGTTGTGTGTTGCGTGACCAGTACACCGGTGGCTATCAAACCTGACGCATGTTCCATTTGCAGATTGCACGATAAAAATGAGATTGATGACACTGCTTTAGTTACGGGTGAGCTATTGTTTGCATGTTGTATCAGGGGTGTCTACTTCTCCTCACCTGCTACAACTCTCACTCACTTTCGATACACAGTTTTAGAGGACCTACTTACTGCACATGTACTACTAACTACACCATTACTCAATCCCCTCAGGCAAAGCGTGTGCTCCAGGCTTCCTGGCCCCAAAAATTGCTCATAATCTTTCCCCACAGCAAATAAGAAGAAGGGAAAAAATGCGACTGGGTGACTTATTTTTAGAAATTCACTATGTGATCAGTTGCTGTATTGCGCTGTAGGATCATAATGCATAAACCTGAGCATGCTGTTGACACAACGTGCGTTGATATATATACATAAAGATATGCTTGTGTCTGTGTATATGTTTTATTTAAAACAACACAGAGTCTCGTGGCATAAGGGAATAAGGGCATTTACAGTCATATCCTTGAGGGATCAACAAAATATATTTATCCCAGTTAATTTAGCACTCCTTGAGGTTGTATGGATGCCTTGTAAATCACATTTTCCATTCAGGTGATGGATTGGCACAAGGACCTCCACAGTTAAACTGCAGTACTTTGGGACTTGTGTGTCAAAATATGAGATTTTTACCAATTTGAGTGAGAAATGACCTGCTAAACCTTCTTCTCCCTGAAGAGCATAAAAAGATCAAATTTTTTGCAAATGCATGTAAACAGCAGACAACAGAATCTCTCTCTCTCTCTCTCTCTCTCTCTCTCTCTCTATATATATATATATATATATATATATATATATATATATATATATATAAACATGAAAACAAAATTGGTCAAAAACTTGTTTAAAACTAAAGATTATAGGATTATTTATTTGGCAAACAACAAACTGAATTCAAACTTTTTATACCCACATTTGTGCCGGCACACTGGACTCCCAGCATAACATTCAACCACTAAAACAGATTTTTCAGTTCAGAAATGCAAGTAAATGACTGCACTTTGACATCATCATGAAAAATAATAATGTGCTTTTTCTGCAGCAAATTTTAGCATTAAAATACAATTTCACTTAAAGAGCTCAGACTGGTGATTTAACTGCTACAGAAGCATAAAATCTGATTTTGTTAATTATCAATACTGTTAAGTTAAGGCATTAACCTTATCATTGTACAGCACATTCTGTCTTTTTTAAACCTGGAACGTTTCAAAGGGACATGAATGGAAATTGCACTAAACTGAGCTAAAGTTTAAAACGCACATCCAATACTTGAAGATCATGATGCTCTGACACCATGTTAGACATTCAGCTTCTTTCCCAATATAAATGTGTAATTATCTACCTACACCAGTTAATTAAGACATCATTATTTAGCAATTTCTGTACAGAGACAGACAGATCTCTCAGCATGTCTCAGGTTGTCATCATATTAATGCTATCATGTTTTTTTCTATTGCCTAGATTCTTGTATCAGTGCATACAGTTACTGCGTGCACACTCAGCCACAGCCAATTATGAATGTGAAAAATGTTTGAAGCAGGCACACTGAAAGGAGCTCATTTAGCATCAACACAGTAATATTTAGTGGCACCTTGAAGCAGCCCAATATAACTGCAGGTCTTTTTTCAGCTGGCCACTGAGCAGCTTTTCTTCAGAATCTGGAGGTTAAGTGTGCAGCTCAAGGGCATCTCTGGGGTAGTTGGCAAGCCGAGGGAGTGTTTGACTTATTTACTTTCCAAGATCAGATTTTCAGAGCTGATCAGGGATTCAAAACACAATCGTTTGACTGCAAGGATATATTGCCACCACTGAGGGTAACAAGGAGAACTGTGTTGTTTGACAGAATGTACCGGGGCTGATTTTTAAGGTTGTTACATGTAATCCTATGGCATTTGGCAGTGATAGCAACTCTGCAGTGCATCTGTGCTTCACGACCTACTGCAGGTAGGCTTGCTGTTTTTTGAAATGCACTATATCATCCACTCATAGAACAGCACTTGACATCTTAAATGTTAAACACGAAACAGCCACAATTACACGAAAAGCAGCGTAAAGCCAGCCTGCGTGTGCGGTGCCTTTTTCAAGCTTTTCTCTTGAAAAGAGAAAAGCTCAAATGCAATAAGCGTTAATGTCATTCTGAAGTGTCACTGAATCATTGCTGTGTCACTGAGGTATTTAGAAAATGGCTTTTCTAAATATCATGCTATTTTTCCAATATCACGTTGGTTTGTTCAGTCTGTGCACAACCGGACTGACTGGACATACAAACTCGATGCAAATACAAGTTAATATTTGTTCATTTATCAGTTTATTACCTGAATGTGGTTGTTATAATTAGAACCATATTTTTCTATTTTCTTGTTTTTATTGTTAAATAGTATTTAGGTCAGTTACATTACTTAACCTAGATGCCATTCTAGATGTTACTTATTTGTTTATTTTGCATCTATTTATACCCACCAAGGCCGTGTCCACACTTTCGCGAGTGTTTACAAACTTTTTCTGTGCTTTCGTCCACACTGAAAATGGAGCTTTTGATAAACACCTTCAAAGGTGAAGATTTTCAAACACGTTGCTCCTGGGTTTGCATGTGGAAAAAGGAAAACAAAGATTTTGTCTTGCAACATTAAAAGTGTGCACACAGTCAGTCCTCTTCTGACTGTGCACTGTGTTATGGTTTGTAGACTTCTGATTGGCCAGCATTTCTACCTGGTTAGGGTTATATCACCACCTGTTGCTGCAGAAAGCTCTCAACAGGGCTCGACACTGTTTTTTTTTTTGTCCTTTTTTGTATTTTTTTGTCTTTGTCATTTGGATGGAGAAAAATTTCAAAATGAAAGCCAAAAAAATAAATTGCTGTTTTAAAAATATATTTGTGTAGCCAAAATAAAAAAATATCTATTTACAAAATCTCTACAAAAATTATATACAATAAGAGACAAAACACATAGAACATAAGTTATAAACAGACAATGTATCACAGGGCACAAACTGCAGTATAATTAGGCTCCATAAAACATGAGGCAGCTGATTAATAATAACTAAAGTGTTTGGTTTGACTTTAAAATGATCACAGTCGAGGTCCAGATTGAATTCTGTAGGTAAAGAATCCCGCATGTTGAACAGATCTGCATACAGGCAGTTTCCAATAAATGCTCCACAGATCACTGAACCCGAACCTCTGAGAGGATCAAGGAGGCCACTGAACACCTGGAGAGTCTGATTATGAAAGCATCTACAGTTAACCTTAGAAAAATGTAATAAATAATCAAAACTTATCATATTTAATTTCACGAGCATGGTAATTGTGGGATTTTTTTTCGGCTTCTCCTCCATTTATTAGGCATGTTTTCTTGTTTGAGTCTTCTTACATGACGTTAAGAGAGGTACTTGTGTATTTGGATTTTTTTGGATTTTTGACACTGAAAGAGGCTGAAGTTCCCAGTTATAATTTAAAAAATTGAACTAAATTATAGAACCTCATTCTATCATATAGCCCACAAACTATTTCTGTGCAATCTTTTCCCCTATTACAGACAGATAGTGAATAATAACTCCACAAAATAGAGGGGAAATGAAATTCCTATTAGCTCTAATTACTTCTCCCATTCATCCTTGGGAATGACATGAAGATTAATGAAGCTCTCCACTATTTTAAGCAGGGTTATTTAAATGAGTGATTTTACTCTCCTTATATCATTGCATTAATCTTAACATAAGACAAGTATGTTTCACTGTTTTTTGCCATGCCCTTTAAAAATTATCCATAGGAATGTGACTCGAGCTGTAAATTGTTAATGTTGGGTTAAATCCAAATGTCTCTCCTAAAATTGAATTAATATAATAACTTTAGTCTGTACTCTTGTGATCAGAAGTACTTTGAATCAGCCGGCTCATGCCATGGAAAGCAGACTGCAAAAATGTGCACATTTTAAAATATATACGCATTAAAATTTACCACTAACGTCCCATTATACAGTCTCTGCACTAACCAAATTTAAAGGCAGGCATTTATGAGTTAAAGTGTAGAATAAAAACGAGCTTAGCTCCTAAGTTTTATGATAAACTCACTTAAGATTGATACATACACATACCTTAGTGAAAGTCCATTAGAAGAAGTTCCATTCTTCTTTATTCTCACTGTGTTGCTCGGTCTCTATCATCTTCTCTAGCCCATTCTTATTGCTCTCAGGCCTTGACTTTCATGCTTTTCTCTTATTCTGTGCCTTCTTGATAGGAACATTCACAAAGAGAACAGTCTTTGTGCTGTGTGTAGTAATGGAGCAAAGTGGAGTGGAGCAGAAATGGCAGGGGAAAGTGCCAACTATGCCCTCCTACGCGATAATATTGTCATGTCAGATTACCTATCAGCCTGTTGGCACTGCTGTGCATCTCCTTGAACCCACAACCCTGCTGAAGAGCAGCCAACTGCTAATGGTGATATCATGCAAAACGCCAGGCTACTGAAGCCCCAATTTTTGAAGTATGTTTACCATTGTGCTTTATTGTGATTTATGTAGCATGTAGTATGTTCGTTCTTACCGACTTCTTTATACATTTGCTGAATGTGCGATCAGTTTTGGTGATGTCACTATACAGTGCCCCTGATGTGGTTTAGTGCTTTGCTTGAGAGCAATGACCTCGGTACTCTACAAACATCCTTTCTGCAGTTGCAACTCAAAATATTAGATATTAAATTATCATTCCAAAAATATGGATGAAATAGAGGTACAAGGTTTCTGTGATACTGTAGACTGGTGATCTGTCCAGCATGTACTCCGCCTCTAGCACTATAAAAGCTTTGATAGTCTACTTTCTGTTTCTTTCTCTCTTTTTTTGGTAGGTAATTGTCTTGTGTTTATTTTTACTTCCCCTCCTCTTGTCCTGTTGTCTTGATTGTCTTCACCTGTGTGATTATCCTCATCTGTATCTCATTACCCATCTGTTTCCTCTTCCCGTGAATACCCTTTAGTGTACATATAAACTTGGGGTTGGGTTCCACCCATGAAAAACTTGCCAAATCTTCTCTGCGAAAACCAAACAGCTTATTCAGCTGTTGACACTAATTTTGAGCTTCTGGTACCCCAGTGACAATCAGGCTTGTCATCATTGGAGGCAATCTAAATGCAGAGAGATATCAAGATGAGATTCTGCAGCCAGTGACAATCCCTTATGTCTACAGTCCCTGACTGAATTCTATCCTCCAAGATGACAATGCTGGCCTCCACACACTGGGGTTTATCAGAGACTACCTCCAGAATTTGGGAGTGGAAAGGATGCAGTGGCCTGCCTGGAGTCCTCACCTCAACACCACTGAACACTAGTGAGATCAGCTTAGGTGCTCTTTTCGTGCCAGAGTGACCAACATACCCTCATCAGTTGACTTGCAACAAATGGTGGTTTAATAATGGGATGCCATCCCACAGCAGTGTGTGACCAAGCTGGTGACCAGCATGAGGAGGAGGGCCCAGACTGCTGTGGCTGAGCATGGTTCTTCCACATGCTGCTGAGACCCATGTTTGTGGAATGAATAAATTGTTAAATTGCAAACATGTCTTGTTCCATCAGACTTCAATCATCCAAATACAATAAATGACATCAAACAAGAGTCAGTAGCAGAATAAGCTGTTTGGCATTCATGGGCGCATGAATGTTGCTGTTGCTCAACTCACAAATGCATTTCCCTTACAAACTCCATTTAAGGGGACACAAACAGGCTTTCCAACAGTATAAGATTTATTGCCAAGAAGCACTGTTACAGCAAAGAAAGGGTGTTCTGCGGGTCACATGATTCTTCTGCAAGAAATGATCACTGAGTGGAGCCTCCTCCAATCAGAGACTTTATTAGATGATGTTGATGATGATGGTGATGATGATGATGGTAAAATGGTGATTACAAATCTCTAACGAACATAAAAAATAACAGTAAAATGCAAGACTGCTGCGAATAAGACAAGAGATTAATGCTGCAGAAAATCATAAATCACTGGATTTATCACACAGAATGGTAAAATAACTATTTTAATTCCAATCAATTATTTTATTGCTGAGTGTGGAGCTGCTCTTCATTTCTGAGGTGAGTCTGATCATTAGAACTCTGAAATTGTAATCTGGATACATTAAGCATTAAACGATAGTTTGTCGGTAGATTGAACAGGTATTTTTGATGTGTGTTCTGTGCTCTAGTAACTGCAATTCCAGCTGTGCAAAAGAGACTAAGTAGCAGATCAGAATCAAACATAACAGCATACCGTATAGACATCTTCTGCATCACCTGATTAATAGATGCACATTCCCATGACAATGCAGCACATCATTCAGTGGTTTTAGTAAGGTACGACTTAACAACTTTTAATTCACTTCACTTCACTTCAGTTTTATTTATATGGCACCAACAACACAACAGCAGTCAGCTCAAAGGTGCTTCATATTGTAAGGTAAAGAGCCTACAGTATTAGAGCGAAGCCCCAGCCACCGATGAGCGAGCACGGTGACAGTAGGAAAGAAAAACTCCCTTTTAACAGAAAGAAACCTCCAGCAGAAGCAGGCTCAGGGAGGCACCACCGTGACTGGCTGGGAGGGGAACTTTCACATATAAAATGCACACCCCCCCCCCAGCAGAAAATCTATAATGTACTTAAAACTGAAAATCAGAACATAACCTGCTGACCAGGTTGTGTGTTCAGCGTACGGTACCACGCCGATTTAGTCAGATAAAAAGAGAGTCATTTTCGTGCCACATTAAATCCTGCCTTTAAGTCCGACCTAGCTCACAAACCCATTAATCTGGCTTCATAATACGCCCCACTGGTTTGCCCACTCTGATTTGGATTCCTGTTTATTTTTTTCCTGTTGGACTTTGATCAAACAAAATAAAGGCCTGCTGTTTGCTCAAGTCTGTTCCATGCATTGGGGTCCCCTCAATCCACTACACATGACAGACTGTGCATAGTGTGTTTGCAGCTTCTATGTTTTCTAACTGATAAATTTCTGCTTGAGAAAAATATCTCTGTCTCGGCAGTATTGACAAAAAGCAGCCATTATACATATTTACCTGGGTTTTATGTACTCTACACGCCATGATAGAATCAGCATGTAAATACTGCATAATCAAATTTCTGAGTTTTCAGAGGAATACACATCTTACATGAATAAAAACACACTTTATATCCTGAACAACTGCAGCCTGCCTGCATACATCAGCTGTGTTTACGTTATGGAAGGACTTAATCTTAACTCGTCAAGTTAGTACATTCAGAGTAAAATTAGAAGCTTTTATTTTCAATCTACAGCACAAAATGTTTTTTTTTCTTCCCTCGCTGCAGATCTGCAGCAACAGATTATGTTCTCTGAGCTATACGTATGGAATCGCTTTGAGCCTTTGAGGCTTTTTATGTATACCAGGATACCTGTAAATGACTCCAGCAGGAGTTTTTACTGCATAACATATTTAGAAGGTGCAAAGAAAAAGCATAATGTAAGATTTGCCTAAATAATTACAGCTGGAGATGGCATCAGTATAACAGTGTCCCAGAGGGACAGATGGATTGTGGCTTCGAATGAACAAAGCCCATTTAGGACAAACAGATTATGGGGTTTACTGTAATCTGCACATAATGCATTTTACTCTTTTCTTTATTCCCAGCGTAATCCACTACAATCCCATTTAATTTCATTGGCTTACAGATTATTCTGTCTTTAGAAATATAATTGTCTTACTCTAATGCTGGGAAATCATTACATCTATGATTATATGAAAGAACAAAGCAAAAGAATGATAACTGTAAATGTGCATTTCTTTTTGCATTAATGCCGTGTGCATCTTTGTTGGCATACTGACGAAGATTCAATAGATATTAAGGTGAGAGAAAAAAGAGAAAAAAACGTGGCAAAGTCCTGTGATTTTGCGTAGTGATTTTTCTCACTTTGCAAAGAAAGAAATCTTTTTAAATCTACTATAATCAGAAAGAAGTGCAGAATGTGGACTGATTAAACTGTATAAATTAATTTCACGAGGCATTCAGTGAGATGAGATCATTAGCCATAGCAGAGTTTTGATTTACTCTCGATGCTGCACGCTGAAGACTTGTTTTCATCACTTCATCAGCTTTTGATGACGTCCAGCCCACTTCCCCTGCAGTGTTATTGCTTTATTATCTCTTCTCCACCTCCTGATGAATAGCTTTTTATTCCAGAGGATTCAGAAGATTCTAGATTCTAAAATGTTTGCAGTGCAACGTGAACCCTTGTAAACATTTTGTCAAATAGCATTTTCAAAAATGACACCGTTTTACCTATCAAGCTAATAGACTGCCCTATAATATTAATGTGCAATCCTTTGCTGAAGCTGTGACTGATGGAAATTCATTTATTATTTATTTTTTGGTAATGTTTCAGTTTACTCACATGCAAAATGTTACATTTATTCATTTATCTCTTAAATACAGTAAATAATATAACAATAATAATAAGGAGATATGAAAATTAGTAGGCTAAGTGTCTCAGTCTAATTATACGAGTAACTGTACAAACTAAGAAAAGGAATTAATGATTGTGGTTGTTGGTGCTTGGAGCAAATTTATTTATTTGAGCGTCTTTTTAATGCACCAAACCCTAAAATCCCCAAAATGCAGAAATGTATTACTTATAATCAGGCTAAATGTTCTGTTCAATTTATTTATGACTTCCTGAATATTAAAAAAAGTCTAATTTGTGTGTAATTAATCCAACTAAAGCTAGTTATGATTAAATATTAAAATGTGGTTTCATTGTTGCCAGATACCTCTTGCCATAATTCGCGAGTTAGAAGTTGCATCTTATGCCAGTGGATCCAACGATCACCACTGCAAACACTGACAAGAAATGATTTGGACTTCAGTGTACAGCTCAGGCTTACTGAAAGTGAAATAAAATGCCCGTGTAGCTGTGATGGAGCTCAGGCCTCAAACCTGAGGAGAGCTTCTGTGTAATAAATGATTTACCTGTACAACAGTGCATGACAGCTCACCTGTCTGAGGTGTAGCAAAGTAAAGAATGTAAAAACTGTTCTCAGATTTACCCATTGATCTAATGGTTATGAATAATTAATGGTGTTACTGATGCTTTGCAGCACCTGTAAATATGCAACTTTCTCACACTAAAGGAGTGAGGGTTGCTCACCTAAAGCTGTCATACTTTACCTTACGAAGCTGCAGGTTTTTAATAAACTTAGTGAAAAGGGTCAGACAACAGTTTAATTCTCATTACTTTGAAAATGTGTTTTGTTTTAGTTTAGCTTTTATTAGTTCCATTGTTAGTTTTAGGCTTTTTTAATTGTTAGAATATTGAGGGTATTTTTCAGAGTAAATATCACCAGGGGTTAAAGTGGACCAGAATGTTCTGGAATGGTGTTCCAGCACCTTTAAGTAAGATGCAATTAAATCTTAAAGGCAGGTTAATGCATGTTGCTTGTAAATGAGTTAATTTGTCTGCCTGGTGTTGCTTCCAGTGGAGCTACTTGCACAGCAGGCTAATAAGAAAATAATGACATCCCAAGGCCCGCTTACACTCCCAACACATCTATTTTTTCTTCTCATCCTCGTCCCATGCCTTCATGGCAAAGATCTAATTGAAGCTGCGTTTGAGGTATAGCCTAGTCAGCATCTAGCGCTACGGGAGAGAATTTGAACATAAAGGAAGTAACTTTTCTTGAGCGGTAGGTCGTTTCAAATGAAGCTTTTCAAACAGATAAACAAATAATGGCAAAAAATGAAAGGTAAAACTTTTCGACTAGTGAAATTTTATAAACTGGAAGTTTAAATCTTACAGGTAATGCTCTAATTCAGTGGTACCCAAACTGTGGGCTGCAGCCACCTGATGGTGGGCCGCAATAATAACAGAAATTTAGTTTGAAATTAAAAGCATGTATGCATAGTTACATATTTATATCCAGCCGTCCATTCATTTTCTTCCATTTATATGTTTCTGTCATCATGGAAGCGGCGTAGTACACCCTGGAGAGGTTGCCAGCCTGCCACTGGGGGTAACACAGAGAGACAGACGACCATATTCACACTTTTGGGCAATTTCGAATCACCAATTAACCTAACCCCAATAACTATAAATGTATTATGAATTTAGTTTTGAAATCAGATATTGGATCTATATGTGATCTATATGTCGCTGAACTGTTTTTATGTCTTGCAAAACAAACTGATGTATATTAATTTTTTGTGTTATTCAAAAGCTGCATGAAAATACTGTACCAAGCAGTTCAATACAGACTAAACTGGTTAGTTTACAATACTGTTGCAGAGCAAACTGTAGTTGTTACGGTCAATGTTCAAGTGAATGAAATTCAGTTAAATTTATTTTAATTCTGATGTGCCGCAACAATGTATAATTCAAAACAAGCTTGTGAGGTTGTTATTCTGATACTTAGTGCTCTATTGTGCTGACTGACTATGCAAATTACACAGTCTAAGCTTCATTACTGAGTGACATTAATCATTAGGTAAACCATATGTGACAAACAATGAAAATAGTTAATGATGCTCAAGTTGTTTTTGACCTTATTTTTACTCCATTAAATGTTTCAGTCATTTATCACATCCAAATTATGATATTAAAACAAAAACAGATCTCGGAAATGTCACCACAGCATCTATTCATTTCTCAGGTGTGAAGTGATTCATATTCCATTAAACAAATATGTAAAGAGTGTCTATCCCTCTGAAAATAAATTATTCTGACCTTCATAAAAATGAGATTTTAAATGCAAATCACCTCGGCAGAAGAGGGAAAGCTTCATCAATACCTTAGGCATGAAACCTAAGGTATTGATGATAAATGCGGTGGCCTGGAATCAACATGTTTATGTAGATGGCCTATACCTGCAACATATCATTTACAATTTCTATATTGTTATTGTATGCGGCAAAAAAATGTATACGTTATTAGAAAAGGACATGCATATAAATGAGAAAAAAAATAAATAAAGCATCATTATAGCTTTATTGGCGGTTTCTCCAAACATTGCTCGACTCTGTTGATCTCAGATGACCGCAGGTCACGCTGAAGACTGCTGATTTGTAACATTTATGCTTCTTTCCTAACCTCTCTCACACAGTGTCATCAAGCTTTCTACAAATCAAAACTCACAGTTCATACTCACAGCAAAAACTGCTGCAGCTCATAACAACCAGAGAGATCAGCTTATCAATTACCACAGCCCACAATGGCAGCAGATGCTCCAGAGTCCTGCTCAGTAGTAATTCTTTCTCTCACTCACTCTCTCTCTCTCACACACACACACACACACACACACACACACACACACACACACACACACACACACACACACACACTAAGATCCCAAAGGAATCACTGTGTCCAATTAACTACAGTGTCTTCAGCTGAGACTTCAGCCAAGAAAACCTTACATTCTACCTTTTATTAAGTGCATTAGAGGAGTAAATATGAGCCAATCAATCAACACAGAGGCTCTAAGTCCTTCTGTGAACAGGCTGTTGCTTCCTGTATTTTTTTCAGAATGTATCAAAGTTGTAAGTAACCAGCTGAATAAACTAGGAGCAGACAGTGAGCAGACAGTGACTACAAGAAGATGTCATATCAGTAGTGTAGACATGCATGTGCTTTCAAAGGCCCACCAGAGGGTAAAAAGGAACAAAACCAGTTCTACCAGTTATCACACATCAAATATTAAAAGAGGTGTTAGTAGGCTGACTAACTTTTTAACATGACCTTACTAGCAGTGCTATGGGCCAAATAGAGTCCAAGATAATCACAGAATAATATATATATATTTGGTTTTCATTACTTTTTTTGGGCCACCAGTATGTGGTCTGTATATGAGGTGGACTCTAATCTGGGCCTTTTCTGAAGCTTTCTGAGCTTTGATTAATATCAGTAAACAGACCTGAGCAAATGTAAGATATCTACAGTCACGAACAAGTCTGAGAGGCATGTTCACACAGCAGAGAAGACACCAGACCTGCTTTATGCTCCACTGCACTTGTGTCTCCTTTGGTCTTTTTGTCATATTCAGACACATGGGAGAATTTAACTAATATTTATTATTATTGGTATTTTACTTTGATTTTGTGCTGTGATTTGAATTCTATTTATTTAATATTCATTTTATTTTTTCTTATTCTAATGTATTTTTTATTCCAATGTTCAGCACTTTGGTCAGTGGTTGCCGTTTTTAAAGTGCTTTATAAATAAAGTTGGCTTGGTTTGGCTTGACTAATAGAACATAGGAACATAGGAGAGCATGGGAGACATGACAAAAACCAGCACATATTATGTAAAATTCTAATATAAGAGGCTACATAAAGTTGCTGAATTGAAGACAAATCTATACTAAAAAAATTTGCAAATACAAGACGGACATAAAAATATACCAAATAGGCATCTTTTTTTTCTCTCTTTACCTGCATGGTTGACCTGAATAATCCCCGTCTTCACTATTCATTGCAAATGATGTGCTTATGACAGAAAGGTCAAGCCCACTTCAAATGAATCAAAAGTCACTTTATTTGAATCAGATAATTACATAGTAAGGACTGTTTGAAATCCAAAACTGACCATGATGTAGATTATATTTGTCTTTGTCTTTAGTGAAAATAAACAAAAAAAAAATCAGTCATGTCACCCTGCTTTGATAATCTTGACCACAGAGAATGCCTTCATTGCTTTTCACTCATAAACGCTTGTAATGTTTTAATTAAAAATGCACCATGGCTGGTCTCCATCACTCTGCACCCTGTAGTCTCCAGATTGGCTGAATTCTGCTTTTTCATATATAAAATCAGGGTCTGGCTTGTGTTGCTAAGCAACACAAAAGAGTCAAGTGCATTTGTTTATTGGCCAATAAGAATGCAGACAAAGTTTCAAGGTTTTTGAGGAAGGTACTGCAATAATGATAAGAGGAAAAAAATAGATCGGAGGATTCTCTGACAACAGCCTTTCATATAATTCACTGAGTGTATGGATAGTGTGATGCAACCTCATGCAGCTCATTTCAGCCAGTTTTCTCTTAATTTTAGGCCCATGAGGAAATGCTAAATATTTCTTAATTTCTCCTTCATGTATGGAAGAGGCAGCTGTCAACAGCAATTCAGATCAGCAAATCAAAATATATTTTAGCTGTATTTCTGGTATGATCAGTATTGTTTGTGCCTACTCTTAGATTACATGAGAAAGGAAAAAAGTCTGACTGGTTTTAATTAAAACAAAAAGTGCTTGAGCCCTTTGGACCCCTCAAAAACATCTGACACCCACACAGACAGCAAGTGGCAAGGCAGCCGTACTAAAACACTTACATCTCCTTATTTGTCCTGTTTTCCCCGATTTAAGACTCCACTGTAGCAGAGAAAAGTCAGAGTCACAATCTAAGATACTTGAGAGTGTAATTATTATGTCTTAACAGTAAAAACTGTTGCCAACAACTAAGGCAGATGGTTTCATGAAGAAAGAAAATGGTCGAAAATAGTGATGGATGTGTAAAAGGAAGTGCACAACAGGTGACAAATTGCATCAGACACATTCTCAAGAGCACAGACCTTGTGCAATGAATGTACTCTCTCCTCGTTGTTATTACTATCTGGGCACCGAGCCTGGTGTGATGGTATGCCAACTGTTCCCCGAT
>VUQJ01044111.1:0-15486 GCA_015108635.1 Andinoacara biseriatus
CTCTCACATTTGCCATTTTGTAAATAATGAATAAATCTTTGCGGCGACCCCCTATGAGCAGCACTTGGCGATGGTGGGAAGGAAAAACTCCCTTTTAACAGGAAGAAACCTCCAGCAGAACCAGGCTCAGGGAGGGGCAGTCATCTGCTGAGACCGGTTGGGGCTGAGGGGAGAGAGAGAGGAAAGAAAAAAAACATGCTGTGGAAGAGACACAGAGAATGATTAAACACAGAGTGAAGTATGAACACAGTAAAAAAAAAAAAAAAAAAAAAAAAAAAAAAAAAAAAAGAACAAGACAAGACGTCTTCCCAGCATTTACCCTGTTTTTGTGTATTTATGACCAATTCTGCATGTGTGCTGATGGGGTTTGTGAAGGTATCATCATACACAATTTACATTCCAAACATCTGGCCTTCTGAAGTACTGAACCATATGGGTAGAAATTAGTCTCACTTATGGACATCATTCTTCCCAGCTCCAACAAATCTGAGTTGTTTTAAAAGCACTGACAGACTCCTCCACTCAACACATCTGGGGGGGTAAGATAGCCTTTTATTGCATCATTACATTTTCTCCCACCAGGTTATTGGCTGCCACAGTGATGATGGGTGTCTTGCTTTTGCAACTCGTGCCATGCACACACTTGCCAGTGACCAAACTGTAGAAATGTTTATACATATTGTGGGACAACTTTTGCTTTCAATGAAAACTTTGCATTGGCACTTTCCTTGTCAGCTTTGGAACAAATGTAACTTTACTATGCTACCAGGAGAAGATGTAGCCTACCAACTGCTGAAAGAAGCCTTCCACCACTACATATTAATTTCAAACAATATTCATGCTGTTACATCAGTGATTTGTAGTTATTTGAATTTCTGACTGCAAGTCTTTCAACAAAACAGTAAAAATAATATTCAGAAGGATCAGGTGTTAAGTCAAAAATCACCTTGTTGCTATGCAATTTTCAACGAGGAAACCTTGGGTCCTGGCATTCATCAGAAAGACATACCACCCATCTGAACAGTGCTCCAGACCAACCACTGACTCAAAGGAGACCTACACAATAATACGCAGGTGACTGTACAAATGATGAACTTGAAATGTTGTCAGTGCCTAGCTAACAGTCCTGATGTTAGTGCCTGGCTGATATTACAAAAACTGACAAATTCTAAAAATAAATCTAAAGTGAATCTAAAGAGGACATTAACATTCAAGTTTAAAAAAAACTTTGTCATTCTACTAACGTAACATGACAGGAATGAAAATCAGATTCTGAGGTGCCTCCAATGCAAGTTGCGACAAAGAAACTATGTACAGTGTACATTTACAAATAAATAGAATAATTTCAGAAAAAAGAAGAAAGAAAAGGGATGCAAATATACCAAAATGCTGGAAAAGTAGTGATCAACAACACGGACAACTATTATATACATGCTTTCACATTTGCTGCCTTAATCCTAACCATTTGTGTGCCAATTTGAAACTGAAACCGGCTGTGTGTCCACAGACAGTTTCACCTCCCTAACCCTGTTTCGTTTACCAAAAGATCAATCATCGCACATGATGGACACCAAAAAGAACAACCAGCTGATGAATGACTTATTCAAAATGCGAAAAAAAAAAGACTTCAAAGAAGAGGATAGAAATTCAAAAACCTGCACAGTTTTAGCACATACAAACCATTGGGTTTGTAATTGTTGGACACTAAATTCAAGGGTCAAGCTCCTTGTGATTTATTGGAATCTAGTCCACCAAAGTTCTATATCACCAGAACACTGCGTTTTTCCCACACAATCAACTAAACACGCAAGCAAATCACATAAGGCATGTTTTTTTAAGAAGTATAAACAAACAGCCCTGAACTCAAATGGAAAAACAGAATCAAACAAACAAACAAAACAGCCAATATACTGGATTTTTAAATTGCTAAATATCAATCTCATTATGTTATATACCAATAACATGTCGATTAGAAAATACCTTCCATATTTAATTCAATATTCATACCTTCATAGTTCCCCATTCTTAGATATACCGATCTAACACTAGGTTCAGATTAACAGTCATGATAGTAGAGCTGGTACAGTTGTGGACAAAATTGTTGGTACCCTTCTGCTAAAGAAAAAACCCACAAATATTGATGAAATAACTTGAAACTAATAAAAATAATAACAAAATTTTACTGGCGCAAATAGCAATAGATGGTTTGATCTGACACTGATGCACCTTGAGCTTTGAGGTCACCTCTAATGTCACTGAAGCTGTTTTGGGCTCTTTCACATTATGTCTCTTCAATTTTCCTCTTGTGGCCACATCTAGAGAGGTTGGCTACAGTCCTGTGGACCTTAAACTTCTGAAAAATATGTAGTCAAAGGAACAACAAGCTGCTTGGATATGGTCTTATAGCCTTTACCTTTAACATCCTGGCCAGTAATGCTCGTCGTCTCCTGAGACAACTCTCTCCTTAGCTTATTTTCAATCTTTTCTAGAGGTTCCATCATTTTTGTCCTGGACAGTTTGATTTTTTTTTTAAAATAAATCTGTATATCCATAATTCAAAAGCAATGTCTGATTTTCATTAGTTAATTTTCAGTAAATTTTTATTTATTACTACTACTACTACTATTACTACTGTCGGTTTCAAGTTATTTCAGTGACCATTGTGGGTTTATCATTCTTTAACAAAAGGATACCAACAATTTCGCCCACGTCTGTATTGTTACAAGCCACAACAGCGTGACTGTTATTGTTTTCACCTTGTGAGTCTGTGTTTGCGTGTGTGTGTGTGTGTGTGTCATCGGGGCAAAATGCATTCACAGTAACACCTACTGTGACAGTGGAAGTACCACAAAGGTGGTGTTGAGTACTTCGGCAGGTGTTTAGAAGTACGCCTGTCTGTCTGTCTGCAGCCAGATTTTGTCAAGGGGATGATGGAAGATATTTACAGGTGTGAAGATGAGATTAAAATGAGGGTTAAATTTCAACACGGATGTGCCCCAATACAGAGGACAAAGTGCTAAAAATAAATAAATAAAAGAATTACAGCAACTAAATAATAAAAATAAATGTAGGAATATTTATCACTTTCCCTTCACATATTACAAAACTTAATTCTGAATGTTAATTTTACATTATATATGCTTCATTATGCAAATGCAGCAGTCTTTTCTAGGTCTTTTCAGTAGCACTGCATGATTAAAAACAAAACAAAACAAAAGAAAAGCCTTTGGAAAGTTTAATGGTCCTTGCTGGAAATGATTAGCACTGCATATATAAACAAAACAAACAAAAAATATAAACAAACAAACAAAGAGTGAGCAAATTATTATACTGGCTCAAAAATTCTTAAACCTCATCTGAGGAGCAAATGACATCAGCTTAGGCCATAAAACATTTTATAATCGCACACATTCCCATATAGCTACAAGACATCAATAGAATATACTAAAATATATTATCCACAGAAAAAAAACACAGCATTGAAAGAGTCCTGAATTAAGAGGAATGCAGAAAACTTACCAGCTCTTTATCAACCAAATGCAACAATTTCTGAGTGAATTCATTAGCAGCCCTTCGAACATATGGCCAGGCACCACTGAAACGTGAACAGTGAACATGAATTGAAGTTGCCAGTGTATTGCATACAATTATTACACAAGTCATCTGCTCTGACATTTTAGAATTCATGAAAGGTCTAAAATTCTAAAAACACTCTACAAAGACCAACAGCACTGAGAAGAAGTCTGATTATTACCAGGCTTTCCACCATCATCACCCTTCTTATGGCCAGATGCCACCAAACAATGTGTGCGTGATGAGCATGAGGGTGCCAGCACCAGCAGCAGCAGCACTATGAAGCAGGGACCACCCTGTCACTGGCACGGCACCTCCAAACCAGTCGCGGTTACACTTCATCACTACCATCACACTTCATTAGCAAGGACACCCAGGAGTGGGTGACATATTAAGAAACAAGGAAATAGCAAAGAATGAAATGGAATATGTTTAATTGGATGAGTTTTATAGGACATGAGAACAGGAAAGTACCTACTGGATTCTTGAACAGAGATCAGTTTATCGACTGCACTTCCTTGGTATGGTGATTTCAAACTAATATGAAAAAGACTGACAGTGGGACATGGGACAATTAAAAGATAATTAATGTGGCATGTCCGTCTGTGGTTTGTAGTTGTTTGTAGGCATGGGTGGGTTCTCCCTTCTCCTCACTCTATCAGCTCATCGCCTCTGCTAGCTCGATCACCTGCCTCCCACCAGCTCGTCTCTATGCACTGCATCTACTCAGACTCTTTGATTTTTGAGACTCTAAGCACTGACCACAGTGGTAAGAAACTCAAAACTGACTTGATCATTTTTAGTGATTTTCTTCCGGTCTTTCTCTCTTGCGCTTCAGCATCATCACCAGCCTGACTGCGTCTCTGCTGTTCCTTTGGCCATCTGCAATCCACCTCAAGCTACCTCCGCTTGCTGTGCTCTTTCACAACTCCAGCTGCCGTGTCGATTAGCCACCATTCTCTCCACTGCCACTGGATTCCTCCTCTCTGCCTTCAGCCTGACCCTTTAACAATCACTTACAACAACCCTATGTTCATACCCTGCATTTGGTTCCTGTGATTTGTAACAACAAGAGACTTTTTGTGTTTTAAACAGTTATATGATTTTGACAAACTATAAGATTTTATATTTTCATTGTCAGAACTAGAAAAAAAACCCCATCACAGCTGGCTTGGGAGAAAGTATTATTCCTTTAAACCAAAATTTTAACCAAACCACTCACATGTGCATTTTAACATCATTAAGTATGAGTTTTCTTGATTGCTATTTTTTAAAAGACAATACAATAAAGTGATTATGGTCTTTCCCAATAACTGAACAACTGTGTTCTAATTGAAATAATGTGAGTCAAATAACTCAACATCCCCTGTGGTGAGTGGAGCTTCCCGGCAATACGCTCGCTGGCTGGCTGGCTGAGGAGTTATGGAGGGACTTTGATCTTCAAGCCAAACCCTGTTTCACACATAATGCACTCTGACGCATAAAGACACATATGCTCTCATGCTCAGACGCTGACACAAACACACATGTATAGACATTCTGGTCTATGAGCATCATACAATCAGTCACACACCAATCAGACACGCAGATAGTGGAAAACACACAGGCATCCTGTATGTGACATGCTTCCGACAAGCACTCGTATGCCAAAGAGACTTCTTCACAGAATTAACTTTACAGTGCTTCTCAGAGGGAGTAGCGAGCATTACAGAGTTGTATCATACCTAATACAGATGTTTTCCTCTAGTGAAGAGTTTAGGGCCAGTAGATATTTATCTTCTGAGGATCAGTAGGGCATGGAACATGAAACATCACAGAGGTGTTTTTCAGCCTGGAAAATTCTCAGAGATGGTGGGATCAAATTTGGACTTTACTTTGGATCATGTTCTGTGCAGCTTTCAGAAAGGTTCTTGAGTTCAAGGTGGCATTTCTGAAGCCTATCTGAAACTTTTAAATCGAAATTGGTGGTTTTATAGAAAGATGACAGGAAGGTCAAACAGCATATTTACTTAAAACTAAATTCTGTCATGCTGACTGCACATGGCTTGCAGCATTTAAAATAGAAATGTGATAATCTGAATAAGTTACATTTTCAAATTGTTTTAGCCAGTACATTTTTTAAAAACTATAACACATGCAAAATACAAACATAAGAAAGAAAGAAAGAAAGAACAGGTGAACAGATATTGGTCTTAACAGACTCAAAAACAGAGCAATAAATACGGCCTTACACTGTTTTTACTTGATCTTAATATTATTTATTTCCATCTGCTAACCAAATTTTCTCAGCATGGTGCTACTATTTGTTCCCTTTAAGTCACTTATAGTTATGAACTTTAATACTGTTCAAAAATATTGTGCTGAAAAATGCTCATGCCAGTAACACAATTTGAAATTGACAGTTAAGAACATTTGGCAAGCTAGGCTGACAGAAGAGATGAACTGCTGAAGTTTGTGGTGGATTTAGGGTAACTGCACTCTACTCATGGAAACCAGAATGAAAGTTTGGCCACCAATGCGGCTGAAATAACTTCCCATTTCAACAGCCTCCCACATAATTGTGGACAGCTAGGAATGGTGGGGGGTACAAAGAAAACGGCAAAAGAAAAAAAAATGATGCAACAATACCACATGCTTCACTGCAGTTAAAAACACAGCTACATGCGCAGACAAACACAGTGAAAAACCACATGTATACACACTGTGACACAAACAAAGTGCGAACATGCGACTGTAGTCCAAGTAGCTGGACTCTACCCTCACATGAATCAACGACACACACTAACAAATGTGTCATTATCATACTGATCCTATTAAAAATGACAGTGCATTACATGTATATGCTGAAACCATTTAAACAGCTGCACCTACAGCTGTCATGTAATTACACAGTTCTTCCAGATGATGAGTCAAAAGGAGGTGGTGCGGATTACTGAAAGAGAAGAAGAAACCTTCACAGAGAATTTAGACAAATTAATAAAACCTGTGAGCAATCCCATGACTTCCTGTTCAGCTTGCCTAACTTGGATCATTCCACCATCATAACACAAAAACATAGGTTTGAATAATTCCACTTTCTAGGTGTAATCACAGGGTTTTACTAAGTCCTGCAGCTGGGGTACCGCCAGAGCCTCTACTGCCCACTAGTGGATTCATGTGTGGGCTACACAAGCAAGCAGGATTTTATTTTAGGATTTTTTTTTTTTACTTTTCTTCCCAACTGATTTTGAAGCTGAAGCCCATTAAAAAAAAGAAGCAATTACATTTATTAGGATTTTTCTTAATTCTCCAAAATGTAGGTATCAAAATAGATCTTTTTCAGAATATTCTCAATTACTACATTATAACCAATTTTACCTCCAGCAAGGGGGTTATGTTTTTGGTGTTTGCGTGCGTGCAAAATGAATATATACAAAATACAATACTATTGCCTTAAATCCTGCCCAGAGAGTGAGCTGCCTTGGCGGAGGTTTGCACTCTCTTCTTGTTTACAATGTGACTGGCTCATTGCCCTGCTCGGACAGGCAAATGTTGTATAGGAGGTGATTTACACTTTGTTATGCTGGTGACAGAGAAGCAGTATTTGATGCCCTGGAAATGTGGATGGTCTAAAAATATGCAATGTTTTAAAACACAACGTCCACTCCCTGATGGGTCAGAGCTGTTTTGGCGGTGGGACTACACAATGTTAGGCATAGGAATTTAATGTTGTGGCTGAGAAGAGTAGCCTTGTGATAATATGCATCATTTAAGTGCCTGAACTGTTAAAGTAAGAATTATAGGATTTTTTTTTTTATATTATCATTTACTGAACTACTGCTCAGTATAAATCTACTGCTGGAGAATTTATACAACAAACTTTTGTAAGCTTAATCATTATACTGACTGATACTTCAAGTAGATTAAACACCACAATGTCATAATAGTAAGTAGAAAAACTATTTCTGTCTCTTGTCAAACTAATTTCATGTGTCTGTACAGTGTTTCTTCTATCATCGCTGTGGAGCTGTGGCACACCCCAAGCCAAAGTAGGGGGGAAAAAAAAAACCCTAAAAAACCAACACAACATTTTATTCACATTACTTAACCAATTCATATTGCCTTGTTTCATTTCACTGCATTTTGCGGTCACTTATAAATAAATGCAAATAAAATTTAACTGAACCTGCCCCCCCCCACAAAGCAGTCCACTTACGCTTGATCTTCCTTAGTCTGGGAAGTGTGTGCCGATGCATACTACAACATTAAAGTACTGCTTGTCTCAGATGTGTCAGAATAGCAGCTTGGAGACAAAACTGCAGGCTGGGGTTAAGCCAAGAGTGAAACAGATGAAGCTGATAACAGATCAGAGGACTTTTTTTTAGCAGCATGATTAAAGACTTGTAACAATTTATAATGGGACAGCGATGCATCACCACTGAAGGTTAGCTGATAGCTATCGCTTAAAGGCCCACTTGAAGCTTGATCCTGTCAAATGCCTCTCCAGCACAATAACAATACGTGGTATGTTATGTCTACCAGTACCTTGCACATATTTTAGTACAAACAAGTAGTGAGATTTCAGGACACTTAATAATATACAGTCATCACTATTTTTATTTATAGCATGTACAGCACTTTATTACCAATGTCTAGAAAAGTATTTTATAAATATTTTAAAGGAAAAATATTACGTTTATTACCTGCTCCATATAGTTTTTAATTCTTGGACTCCCCTGGCCCTTAACACACACCCTAAATTCATATTCTGTCTGATATCTATTTTGACTATTTCCCTCATTTTAAAAATATTTTTGCTTGTGCTTTTTCCCTTACCAATTTCTGCTTCAATAAAATATCCTAATCCAGTTCCCAATGAGTGAGTTAAATTAGCCACAGTCTTCACTGTAATTACTCTTTGGATCTTTCTGTATTACTGTCCTTCCCAGTTCTTGCTTAACTCTTGATTTTAGTCCCTTATCCTCCTTACATGTGTCCACTCAATCACAGAAGGCGTAAGAAGGCTTTACCCTCACTAGCAGCACTGTACATTTGTAAGATTAGCCCACCCTGTTCTCTTCCCCACTGTCTGTGATTGCGCCAACTTACATGTGAGGTCCCGCGTTAACGTCTAGCTCACGCTCAATCTCTGAGTGGACGGCGGTCTCTTAGCTCTTCAAGCAGATATAAATGCGACCCGTGTGCCAATCACAACTTGACAACATGTGCTGTACATGTGGTGTACACCTTCGGCACAAACAAAATGATTTCACACTTAGACAAGCCACTCACACTTTCAAACACACACACACACACACACACACACACACGAGTGCAGGCTGCTAAAGAACAGATGTATATATGTGCACTTGCGCGCACACACGCTAAAAACACAAAAATACCCAGAAGATCAAGGTGCAATCTCCCCCCTGTGCTTAAATGGGAACCACGTGTTGGCTGTGGGTTGAGGCAGAGTTAGTAAAGTAAGTCCTTCCACTCATTATGTGGGATGACCCACGCTTCCTTGAGGCTGAGGAAAACGCAAGGCAGCGCTCTGCTCGTCGGCCCTCTGCTCGTCGGCCCTTTGAAAGCAGCCTCCAAACCAGAGTGGTTTGCAATTATATAAACAGAGGAGGAGATTTGTTCCCGTTGTCACTTGCGTTAGCCAAAAGGAACCTGCTGGTCCAAGCCTGAGTCAGTCTAAGGTACCATTAAATGGCAGGGAATCCTTTGTCCAGAGCCAAAGGAACTGGCACCTGAAACTGCAAAGGTTCCCATCCATGAATATCACCAACACACAGCTAATGTGATTGCCCCAAACAATCAGTACAAATCAGTTTACTGTTAAATTTTATACTTAATACATGCTTGGCAGCCCCTTTTCATCTGTATGGGATGCAATTCATTGTATTGTAAAAAAGTTAAATGACAAAATAAATCAATCAGGTGGCTTTTAATAATTAACATAATAGCTGCACAGAAGATTGGCACGGTGAGATTAATAATAATAATTTAAGGTATATCATAAAATAAAATCCAAATGTGTATTAATACTGTAGACAGCAATAATATAAACTAGTAAAGTAGGAGTAGCTGAATACAGTATTATTTAAGGTGTTTGTGTGGTACAAAATATATTTTGAAAATCAAATCCCTCCCATGGCAGTCTTCAATCAAATTCCTCTGATTCAAAAAGGCAGTAATGGGTTGAGGCTTTATCCCTCATCAATCTTGAGTTGAATGAGTGAATTCATGTCTGGACAGTTGGTGTCATACTTGGAATGTGGAAAAAGAAAAAAAGCAGACAGTCTCCAATAAATCTCCAAAAAAAAATTAGCAATTGCTGAAAAAAGTAAGCACGCTGAGTAAAACTGTCAAAATTGTGAACATTAACCATTTAAGATGACTCATGCATCATGGCTTAGTCTAATAGCTGTTATTTTAAAGGTTATAAGAATGTAATACTAATGTAAAAGGTCTGTAATCTATGATAATACATGACATTAAGTAGATGTAGAGTAAGATAATATTAAAAAGACGATGATAGATTACTGGCAATAAAGCCAAACTCTTCAAAGCACACAGAGCCCAACATGTGTTTGTTTCCAATGATGCCTCATCTGCTTTTAAGACAGTGGTGGGAAAGCTTGGTGAAATCATATTTTTCTGGATTTTTTTCCCCCCTTACTCATTAGCGTACTGTTTTTCGGGAATATGCACAATTAATAGTTTGTGAAAAAGCTTACAAGTGCCAGCATGGTGGCTATGTATATTGTGAGGATTGATGTACTAGCTAGGGAGTGGAAGGGAAGTAACCTCGCCCAGTCTCCATACAGGACTGTTGGTAGACATCTGGAAGGGATCCGGGTCTGAAAATGACCTAAGCGGGACAGACCACAACTCACTTCTGCATCATACTGTATACTGGGCTTCTTTGGGTGCCTGTCTAGATACACAGCATGTCTGTGACACGTGAATCTAAGTGTGTGCATGCGTGTGCGTATATGAGAGCCAGAAGGCAAAACAATGAGCCTAGTACAAAATTAGGTCCTAATGGGGCTCTAACCAATCTCTCACCCCAGTTAGTACCATAAAATGGGCTGCAAAGCTGGAAATAAACACAGCTAGTCACATGCTAATATCTCAGCAGGCAGATTCTGTCCATTACATTTTTTAGATTAATACTTTTCCATAACCATTTATTTTCAGTGAGACAGAAGCTTCTTTAATAAAGCACTTTATGCTATATATTATTGCACAGAGTATATTCTGATAATGTGATATTGTCAAAACATCTGGTCAGTTTCTAAAAATACAGGTGGCTGACTTCAGAACAGTTTGTTAGAGGAGTTAACAACGTAATAATGCCAAACAGGCAATACATCAGCTGAACAAACAATAAAAAGATTTTGTTTTAGACATTTGAAGCTGAAAACAACCCAGGAAGAAATATCAACTGCCACAAACATGCATAGTCAGGATCATTTGATCCACGGAGCTGTGGTTTAGGTGCTTCTTAATGTACTACAATATCCTTTACATCATGATACAGAGAAACTTAAAATGAGTCACCGTGATGCATCAGTAACACAATATAACAAAACAATAACACAAATTGGTACCTAAAAAAAAATATCACTTTCAACTTCAGATCTTTACATCTTGATGTTGGGCTTTTGACATTAGTCCTGCTATTAAACAAATAATAAAGAAACTCTAAAATACCTACAAAAATGTATTTTCTGTTGTTAGTGCTAGCTGGAAAAATCACAATGCATAAAATTCTAACAATGTAGCACAGAAGCTGTTCATAAAAGCTTTTTACTAGGAGTGGTGAAACTTTCTGTTGTAATTTCAGTATATGCTGAACAATGACCAACTCTGGTCCAAATTGCTCACCAGTGGCAGGGTGTCTCCACCATGACTCTCTTTTACCACTCCGACAAACCATTTTTCTTTCTGGAGTACGAGCAATTCTGCCACTGGCTTTTTAATGTGGGGCCTTTCTTGCAAACATCTATCACCAGCACACATTTGCTCCAGATGGATCAGGATAAATCAAAGTCAAGATCCTGAACAGAGACTGCTGCTTGTAATGCAAAAAACACACAGGAAAAACTTCTGAGGGTGAAAACCTCCTACATGTTAAGCTCTAGGAAATTATTTTTTTTATTCTATTCTTTTTTTTTTTTAGCTGTTGATAGTCAAATCTTATGACTTAAACTCCTACATTTATCTTTAAAATCCTTTAATAATACTCTAGATTGCCACAGGAATCTTTCTGAATGAAAATCAGCAGCAATATCTCTTGCCACTCAAATCCTTTTAAAATACTTTATTCAAGCAAATCAGTCTAAAAGATGTCTAGTTTAATAATATAAGGCACACCTTATCAATAGTAAAACGTATGAAAACCTTATTCTTACTGATTGTTTCAAATAAGAAGTATGCGTACAATAGAAAGCACCCTACTGGCACTAAGCCACTGTGTCAGAAAAGCACATAAGGAAACATTCAAGCAACCTTTTTTAATGGATTTTCTCATGCAACCCACCACAGAGTTACAAGGCCTATCAATGACTATCACATTTAGATCAGTCACTGTTTATGGTGCCACTGCTGCACAAAAAAAAGTCAAGAAAGGTTTTCTGAATAAAAGAAAGGGTCTTAGTCCACTGGGAGGGAACGAAACAAAGCGTGACTGATGAAATGTCCTTAGACGTTTTTCATTAGTGACCCAAAATGTTCTTTACTGTTCCTAACTAGATTATTCATCATTTGCCACTGGTGACACACATCACTGTTAGCACCTTCTTCTTCACAGCTTTATCAATAAGACACCAAAAAGGCCTTAGACAAAGATGGATACCAAGATAGATAAATAGAGAAATAAGCACACAGGGACTCGTGATTGATTATGCCATTTTTCTGATAGCGTGAAAGTCGGGCTGGACATTCATTTGACTGGCTTTTAGCTTCCCATCAGCCATATGTCTATAAATGTATTTTTTTTAAATCTTTACTTAAATCTCATTGAAGGTAACTCATTTTCAAGTTTGAAAAACCACTTTAAAGCCTTTCAAGAGGTGCTTAACGTTGTCATTTTCTTATGAGAAATGAAATAATGTGTGTGGAACATTTTCCCTTCGGTCTCCTTAGCTCCCAATAATTCACAGAGTCACACACCAGTCAGCCAATCTGGTGGTCACAGAAGATGATGCTCTCTTTTTCGGCTCATTGCAAGCTTGACATTCCTTTGATGACAACACTCTTCTAGACATCACTAACTCTTTGCGTTTCCATGCCATCTGGAAAACACTACTCACTAGTACCAGCCTCATTTTCAAACCAAGTGAATCAAACAAACAATAAATCAATCAACAGCTCCAACCACACAGACTTTCTGCCCGGTGCCATCATTAGTACAGTTTATTTGCTCACTGAGCTTTTTCTGAAAGTAGAAGGAAGCGAGAGGTCTGCGTCCTCCGGGGTAGCTGCTGATGTCCCTGTGCAGCAGGGAGTGCCTCTCTCCTCTCCCTCTGCTGTTTATTTGGAAGTCATTATTGCTGCCCATATTGGCCCTCTGCATGCTCTGCTTGAGCAGAATCAAGTCAATGATTTAATGATCAGCCACAAATGAAGTCTATCCTGATCTTTTTTAGAAACCGTCTAGCTCACTGAGCAGTGTACACTTGGCAATTAGCACACTTCCAGCTGGGTGAGAAAAAGCCACAAACTAAGCCACAGCGAAAAGCCATTAAATATATTAACGGATGAATGGCACATGACATCCTGTTCTTGAGGGGTAGACAATCAGAATAAGGCTGGCTGAAAGGGAGAGTGGCGTAAACTAACTGAGCTAAATCTGCTGGTTTCAGACAGAAGATGAACTGTGCGGCCCAGTGAGAGAAAAAAAACAAAACAAAAAACAACAATATTATGAACACAGCATCACATAAAGCTACTCTAATAGCCAATTTGAATAACAATTCAAAATACATAGGAAAAAAATGTACATAATAGGTCCATTCTAATCACCTATGAGACAGCCATACTCATCATTCCCTCTCACACACTCAAAACACAAAGAATTCATTCATTCCATTCCATATACTGTATATAAAATATGGATGTTCTGACTGAAAAACTCTGGACATCCTTATTGAAGATCCTTTCATATATTACACTGTTGTTCTGAAATGTATGCATGTACATAAAGTATTTTAAGTTAAAATGGTTAAAATGTTACAAATAAAGACCAAATAATCAGTCATTCACTTGAACAGCATAGGCTAAATTTAAAAGATCCAGATCAAGATTAAGCAATAAGCTACACATACAAGATTTTAAAGAACAGGCCGTTACAATACATGGCATATTTCACTGCCACAGTATTTCACCACCAGTCAAATCCAATTCAAAAGTGCCATTTAAAATCTAACAAATGAGACAGCCTCAAACTTTGGCCACCCTTTTCAAAAGAAGCTAATTAAGTGAGTTAGCCACTGTCTGTCACTCATAAGTAAAAGACGTTGACATGGACTGATGTCACCGCTCCAGGCCGCAATATGAGAAATATCAGCACCAATAAAACTAAATTAATGTTGATCTTTCGTGGTAGTGAGGAAAACTACAGCTGACGTGAGCTATTTTAGTTGGTGTCGGACTATTTTCAGCAACATTTATTGTGGAAATGAGAACATAATCTTTGGCAACATTACATAAGAGACATTTGAAAAAAAACAAAAAAAACCTGATGACATGTAATTTAACTAATTTTACCACAAAAACGAGGATTGAATTTCTTCTTTTACTGCAATTGGAAAGAATCTATGGAAAATGTGCAGTTTGCAATGGCTTAACGCAACAACTGAAATTGAGATAAATGGTCTGCTTACTCATTTCTACAGTTCAGTCCATTTTGATTCAGTCACACTGAGGGAGTGAGGGCTTTGGGTTCATCTTTAAACCTCTGAAAAGGGTCAACTTCATTGCTGACCTCAGCCGGAATTGTTTCCCCAAAAGGAAATGACTGAAACCTCCACTGCACTTCGGTCATGAGCTAGACTTGACTAGCCAAACTACAAAGAGCTTAATCTATTTATAGGGAAACAGTGCTACAGTACAGTGATCAGGGGGAAGAGGAACCCCACAAGACGGAAAGACAGTCGGACGCCAAGGTTACGCGCCAACTGTCAAGATCAAGTAGAAGTCTTGCCATTTTCCTACTTTATAACTTAAATCCATTTCCTTTGCCTTTCAGAAAAGATTACTCTGACTTTTTATGTTGTCAATTTTGACGTTTAATACAAATAAGAAAACTGCCTCAAGCAGTAATCCATGATATAGAAGAAAAAGATTTCAGTATTTTTCCTTTTTGATGGCAAAAAAGCATAAAATAATTAAGCTTTAATGTCTGATATTACACCAAGGCACAGTTTAAATATTGTTTGTATCTAAGCAGAATACGAGCAATTATAATAAGGATATAAAATGTACACAAAGCTAGTTTTAATGCAAGGACCCAAGAGAGCTACAGTTGTGTTGTTAGGATGGCAGAGCAGTTTCAGTCACCATTTTAACATCGGAAAATGTGCAAATCACTACATTAACTTCAGTATCACTATTTTTAGGAAATATATTTAAGACAAACAACCACATGCATGTTCGCATTTTGATAAGAAAACAATATTGGTAAGGGTTGAAAAATTAACTTATAAACAGCAATCACAAAGAGTTTACTTCTGCATGTGATTACGGCATCCTGCAATTCCCCTAAACCTGGTTTAGAGAAAATGTCGCTAGGTCAATACCTTTTGTGCTTTTGCAATCTATATCTAAATATAATATATATATATATATATATATATATATATATATATATATATATATATATATATATATATATATATATATTTTTTTTTTTTTTTTTTT
>VUQJ01044111.1:15506-25978 GCA_015108635.1 Andinoacara biseriatus
TTTCTAAGAGAAAGTCTAAGTCTAAGAGAAACAGATATTACCAATAACTCTGCAAGAGAGGAGCAAAAAAGACAAGGAAAGGGAAGACGGTAAAGGAAAAAAATGTGAAAAAGGTTATGGAATAAAAGACTGCTGTCAACAGTGAGTGAGATGCAACTGGAAGGGCAGAAAGGGCCCCCATCACCAGGAACAAGGGAAGGGATTTTTTGAAGGAAAAAAAAGGCTATGGAAGGCTAGGATCTGTAAATCATAACCTGGGGTAAGAGAACTTAAATCTTGGCTGTAAATTGTGGACAGGGATCGAGGAGACTCTAAGAAGCTCAGACTGGTCTATCAGATTATATTTCTACATTTTAACAGCAGTCTGCATGTCCCCAGATGCCAGTTACCCTTATGCACCATGAATATGTTCATTATGTCTTCCATAATGAACATATACAGTATGTTACTACCTAATATACTGATTACCAGTCTTGGGAGGGGAAAATAAATAATAATAAGTCCAGGTTTCTACATACTTGCTTGGCTCAGGTTTCAACACATGGAGTCCATTATCCACAGGTGCCACAATTTAATAGAAATAAAGAATTCAACTTCCAGCAAATCTATTTTCAAGATTCACATGAGGCCTAAAAATAAACATTTGTTTCCAGAGCTAAAATAAAACTAAATAAATAAATGAAATTTTAGTTACAACTCTCCCACTGCCCATTCACGTTCATATTAAAAACAAGACCCATCACCAATGGGGATATCTTCCTGCCATTAATGAAAATATAAAATACATTTAGGAGCCAGGATAACATTACAGCCCCATTTCAAAATGGAAACCCCTTCAGCAGACATCTTATTACCTTCTGCAAAACTATTTTTGCTCTAATTTGGAGGCCTTGCCCTAAACTTTTATCCAAATACTTTTTACTAACCCCTGGGTTAGTAAAGATATAATACATCTTCCAGCAAAAATATGTTTTCAATATTAACACAATACTCAGCAAATCAAAACAATTTTAAGCATGCTGTAAGAGACTGATATTCTGTGATTATCTTTAACATTTCTAGAAATACTTTTTTAGGACCCACATCCTAGAACAGAAAAAAACATTTCAATGGTAAACAAATTAGAGAAAGTACATACTGCACTCTTTTACAAGGGTGTATACTACATAATGTCTTTCTTTTAATAAATTCTATAACAATAAGCCAGATATAATGCATACTCAAAAAGTATTCCCTTCATATTATACCCATGTGTGTACAGGAATATTAATACATAATGCACCCTTACTACATAATTTGCTGATTTCAATGCATTATGTATAACATCACTATAATCACAATGCAACCATTTGGCATTTACATTTGAGCAATATTGCTGAGCAGTAGGTATGGCTTTAATATTGCTCAATGATGCGTCACAGTCTGTACTATTTATGGTCATGAGTCACTTCTGACCAACATGTTAGACAATATTCAGCATTGCTCAGAAACTGACATCACAGGCTAATCAATAAGATTAGAAATTTAGGATTCTCCAGTTTCTCACTATCTAGCTACTGCCAGCTGTTCAGTGACCTAGGTTAGCTGTTAGATATGGGGAATCCCGACATTCAGTCAATAACGGTCAAGTAGGTATAGACCAGAGATCCTCAAATCCAGGTCTCGGGGTTCGGTGTCCTGCACGTTTTAGATGTGTCTCAACTTTAACACACCTGAGTCAAATACAGAAGTCATTAGCAGGACTCTGGAGAACTTGACTGCATACTGAGGAGGAAATTCAGCCATTTGATTCAGGTGTGTTGGATCAGGGACACATCTAAAACCTGCAGGACACCGGACCTCGAGGCCTGGATTTGAGGATCCCTGGTATAGACAATCACACAGTACAGTATGATCATATGAATATAATGCTGCATATCTTCAACTCTTTGTGGTTTTGGAGTCTATAGATGAGAAAGGTAAAACTTCTCAGAGAGACACCTGGACGGACAGTATGGCAATATCCTCCCGTTCGCAGTACAATAAACACAGAATTAGAGCAATACTCTGTCTCTGATTCAAGATGACAACAGGAAAGCAGACAAAATCATCCAAATTTCCTTTCATTCTTTCTCCTTCACTGATCATTGTAAACAATCAGCAGTAAAACATCTGTCATTTCCTCACAGCAGAAGAAAATGTTGGACGTTTTCATGCCGAGTTAATTCGGTTGTACAACCTCTAGACTTGTTTGGGCACAAATGCTCAGACAGGATCGTACAGGATAGTACAACGCCCTTTACTCCCAACTGGAAGCTGGTCATCAAAGAAGAAACATACAACAGCACTAGGAACCAACACCAGATAATCAGCTCCTATAAGGTTAATCAGCAAAAGAAAAAAAAAAAAAAAAAACAATAGCTCATTCTTTCTATTTTAACATGGTGCTAGACTATTGAAATTTGTTTTATAATGTCAACAATCTCCCTACTAAGATTTATGCTTCATCACCTATGTGTCTCTCCAAGTGTATATGCAGAGTTTTCAGTGCCTGCTAATTGCTGATACTTTGGGACTGTGTATTTTAAGGCTACACTGGCTAACCATGGAGAGAGAAACTTCCAGTCTGACATTTACCCACTCATGCTCAAGTGTCTGTGACAGAGTCCTAGCCATAACGTCATTCAGCCTCACCACTCCTTTATTATAGCTGTGGGTTAAAATATCTACTTTCCTCTTTTATTGACTCACACTTTCTTTCCCTGCTTTTCAGCAGAGAATCTGGCAGATTAATGCATGTTCTGTGCTTGCTGTCAGTGCAAACATTAGAGATAGCACTTACGATTAAAAAAAAGTGATAAGATATGGATGTACTTCCTTTCAGTAAGGCAACACCCTCAAGGGGTGGCCTATTATCCACTCTTGTCTTGTGAGAGCAATGCATCTAAGTATCTAATTGTTTACCAGTTGACAGATGTTCATCTCTAAATCGTATGTCTCAAGTACCACCCATCTAAGTAAAAAGAAAAAAAGAAGAAGAAGAAAAAAAACAAGCAATGAAGCAATGCGCTCAATTCTGTATAGCACATCTGCCTGCGATGGAAGCTATTTATGGACTGAGGAGCGGTGTTTTGCCAGGAATAACTCAAAAGCACCATTAGCTCTGCACAGATCTGTTTCCAGAAAATAAAACTTTACCTCTTATTTGCCAATTTATTTAAGCTGCTTTAGTGCAGAGGTTACATTTTTCTATTGGGTACATGACAAAGGACGACATGGCAGACCTAAATGTGATGTCAGGTGCTCTGATAATCAGTGTGTGCCTGATACTCTGGTAGGTATGTGGTGGTGTGGGGGAGTATTAATGTCTATGAGGCAAGTAGTTCCATTGCAGAAAAGAGGTATGGCTGACTGCTTTCACACTGTGCTGTGTAATGTGTCTGGAATTTGATGAATATGTAGAGACCCACACATGCACATAAAACTTTACCATTCTGTTCATCCAGTTCATTGCCAATCTCCTGGCCCATTGTCTTCTGTCGGCTGATGACAGCTGCTAGTGCATCCAAGCCTGCATCCTGGACTAAGATGAGAGAGAAAAGAAAACAAAAACTATTATAAACTTGACCTTGAGGCAAAGAATGAATTAACTGATTTTATATATTGCTATTTACTATGACTGTAAAAATAAAAGCAAAATGAAACGAATGTGATTAATGAATCACATTGGAATCACACTGAATGCAATTAATAAAGAATCCATGACAAATGTAGTAGTCACACATATTTGTGAAACTGGAATGATGGACTGCTGGGTGCATCACTCGATACTTTATCCCACTCAGCGAGAAGAGAAGAGAAGAGAAGAGATTTGGCCTCTGCAGGTTTCTAAGTTTGACACACTCTTTACCACAGGAATTTTTTTTACCACAAGTTCAGGGGCTTACCATTACCCAACTCCACCAGAAATCCCACATGGGACACAAAACCTCCATGTGGTTTGGTTTCACTGTCTTAACAGGAATCTCTGATTCCAAACTGACAATAACCAGAGCCGTAATGGAGACATTGCAATGAAGTGTCATATGGAATCAGGTGAACTAATGTCTCGGTGTTCAAGTCATGTCAGAGCCAAGAGACGGGGTAAGAAAAAAAAATGGTAGTGAGTTTACAATATTTCTTCGTGTGAATTATGCTGATTGTCGTTTATGTTTTAACCTTTGGTCAGTACAACTTTAAATACATATTGTTTTGCCTGGAATTCTCTTGTTATCCATTTAACACTTTATGCCTTTACTGTACATGGTACTATATAAATGCTATTTATTCTTGAACTGTCATGTTACCCTCAATGATTCGTTGTTGCTGCTGTTTGATCTCTCCAAAGGTCAGCCCCTTGGTCTCCTCTGATTCGTTGATCAGCCAAGGGTTGGCCGCAGTGCCTCCACTGGCTCCTGCTCCTCCGGCCATCAATGTGGACCTGTGACACATAATCATAACAATGCCTAGTTTCCCAGCATTCTTTCAAAACAGAACAAAACAAAATAATTTAAAAAAAGAGGCCCATAATGAAAACTAAAAATTTGATTTGGAGATTAAATTACTTTCTAAACACAGCACAAGCAGCAGCTAAACGATTAAAGTCAAGAACAATGCACATCGGTACACTTATATCCATTACCAGTACAAGCCATAATCAATAAGATAATCTGTGCTATTCTGTATCTATGACACACACCCCCTGTTTCACAGAAAAACATATTTACTCATTTCTCTTTTTCTTTTTTAATTGATTGAAAAAGCTCGTGCAGTATGTAAACAGTGCATGTTTATCTGTCACAGGACTGCAGAGGTTTTGCTCTGACAAAGTGACACAACAACAACGCTCTCTGCACTGTAATGTGCTACCCTAACAACCCTGTGGTTTGAAACCTTTTCTCCTCCTAATAGCTTAAAGCTGTGTTTCAGACCCCCAACAGTTGTGACTGTCTTGCGGTGATGGGTTCAGGGTCTGAGTGAGTCTGGATTTAATTGCATCTTCTCAGAGCTTTCTGTTGGTCAAACCAAACATAAAGGAGCTGAACCACATACAGCTTTACCAGAGACAGGAATTGATAATTATACTGCACTTAATTTTAAGAATTTGCTGTTTTATCAACTTTTCAAATTTAGATAAAAAATTGTTTGCTTTTTTTTTTTGCACAAATAATCCAGAACAGTACTTTTATCTCACCCCCAGTGAGTCTGAGGACTGCTTCAAGTCACCTATGAAGTACGCATTAAAGCACTATTAAGGCTATTCACAATGCAGGCAAGCGGAGGCTGACACCATCTGAAGCGAGGGTGAGACAAGGCATTCAGTCTAATCTCTCTAACAGGTTTGATTACTATGAGACTATGTGCCAGGCTTCCACTTCCTCTATGCAACTGTCTTTTGTGTGAAAATCCAATTAAGAAGTCAGCAGGGAGCGCCAAAATCAGTCAAGTGGATCTTCTTGGCACCCACAGAACAGACTGCCACTACAGAGGCCTGAACATTCCCGTTAGTGACTGACTGACTTAGACAGGTGAGATTTAACTAATTACAATTATTTCCAATGGAAAGGTTCGTGCATAATGGAGGAAAGGTGGGACCAAGGGACAACGGGGTTAACTGCAGATTCAAAATAGGCGCCTTCTTAGTCCGTCTTAGTCTGAAATGGAGATGCTTAGAATGTATTGTTATAGGAATGGATTAAATTGTCCCTTTGGCAACCTTCATCTATTTTTTTTCTATTCAAAGTTCTCACAAAAACAGACTAAAAAAAAAACAATCAGCTTAGATTATCCAGGCATGGCCAATCCACCCCTTCCCACATTCTGTCCTCAGAGACCACACAGCAGGAATGGGTCCTACCCACAAACCCAAATTACCCACCACATATCACTATTAAATTTAGGTCTCATTGAGCAAACCAAAAACCATACGACCACATGATTACAGTTTGTGAAGCTAATTTATTAGAAAATCTCATTTGAGATTTTTTTTTCTGTGCCTTTTATGTAATTGGGTGTGTGGTCTGTAAAAAGATGAAAGCCAGTGCAAAGCACCACTAAGCAGATCAATCACAAAACCAAAGCTTGTGAAAGATATCAGAGTCCCATCAAGGCATCAGCACACGGGTTCTCTAAAATCTACTGATCTGATGAAACTGAGATGCTTTTTTTTTAAATTATATTTGTATTTTAGCTACTCATCAGAAAGCATCCAGCACTGCAATGTAGTGAGCTGAACCAGAAGGTTTTCAAGAATGTTGAGCCTCTATAGAAGTGCAACTAAAAATATTCAGTGAAAAGCCAGAGGAAGTTAGCAACCCAACATCATCTCCTGTTCAAACCTTACACATGGTAATGACTCTACCTAAAGATTTGAAACTTATCACATTGACCTCACAGCATTGGCAGAAAAAGATATGAGCTGCTGTACCCAAGTACCAACCTACAGGGCTGAGGAGAAAAAAAAAGCCAAAAACTGCAGTTCCCCCTAAATTCAAAATGAGGCAGTCTCACAAAATCCCCCCAGACTCTCATGTTAAGATGCCCGACTTTAGAAATGAAATCAATATGCTTAAAGCCTGGTTTTACCCTTTGCAACATCTACACAGGGAATTAACCGTTTAAAAACAAAACAAACAAAAAACACGCACACTTCTATCCGCGGTGTAACCACACTGAGATATGCCAGCAGCTGTAGCCAATAGCTGTCCACTAAGGCTCACTGAGCTCTAACCTGTGAAGTGCTTGTGCCCTATGCAGCCTTTTTAATGAATTCTCTGCCAAATAATATGGCTTGTTGTATTGTACCGCCCATCCAATAACTTTGTGCTCAGGATTTGGTGAGTGTGATATTAGCACTTTATTAGTATATTTGCTAGCAGTATCTGGCAGGTATATGTGTCTGTGCAATGACTCCATATAGATTTAGCTTGCTAACTAAGCTTGCTAAATAGCAATGGACAAAATACTGATGAGGCTTTAAAATGTGGAATCCATGACATCGCTGTGGCTATGCCCATCTTTTATATACAGTGGTTGTCTCCAGCGTTTTCATTAGATAAGAGAATACACTGTGTACACTATAGAGTACACTGTGCTCAGTTGTTAGTAGGTTGTAAACTCACTGTCCTTGTTCATCAAACTCATTCTTTCATGTAAATTTGTGTGTGTGTGTTTCTCTATTTCAAAGGTGTGCCAAATGTGTGATCAACGGAGCAAAGCGAGCAAATCCCTTAATGAAAAAGAATTAGCTATGAAGTTAAGCACCCTGTCAAAATGGCAGGCAGACAGACTTCCTTACGAGTGACAGCACCGGGGGAGGTCATAGCACATGGGTCATACAGGATGTACAAAGACTCGCTGAAAGTTAGTGACCAGTGACATATCATCAAAAGGAGAGAACAGAGCCTATGACCCCTCAGGTCAAGAATACAGACAAGAGAATGAGGATTCATTATTTTTAATTGGGCAGCCAGAGGTAGACATTGTACTTAAAAAGAAAAAATCTCAGAGAGGAAAAGCCTCAAAATGAAAAGAAGCAGGTTCTGAGCAGGATGCTCATCAATTGGTGATGCTTGGTTTGGTTCATCCGATACTGACCAAGAAGTGACTGATAGAAATTTAGGGTGGGCAACTGTTCCACAGAACCAAAGAAACTACAATTATTATTTTACGTGAAGCACTACAAAAATATGTTATGATACACACAAATATTCTGATGTGTGAAGCAGGACTACATGTCATTAGTGATATTTGCATACATTCCTTTTCTTAAAACTCTATCCCACTTATAATAACCAGAATGTTAATACCTGGAGGGTTCAGGCTCTGTGATGTCTCCCTTGAAAGTTGCATTGAGCTGCTTCTCTCTGGTTAGCAGGTCATCAATGAGGTTCTGCCTCCTGTCAGCTTCAGACTGCATTCTGATGAGGCCACGATAAGGTCAATACTTCAACCGCTTTAGATGAGAGTGGACAATTTCTGAAACTTGAGCATGTTGCATTAGTGAGGGCAGTCATTTTGTAAACACTCTAATGCCCCCTATTGGAGCACCACTGTCACTGTAAGCAGAGCAGACTCCAATCTTAAATTTATTTTCAGGCCCACTTTCAAACCAACCACTACCCCGTGATCATTTCAGTCCGGCTGTTCCAGGTTTCTTAAGGGATAGGGCAGAAACTGGAACTTCTATTCAACAACTGCAGCAATTTGTGATGGAATCAGGTGTGTTATGATCATCTCTATCACTTCCTGGATGAAGCATCTCTTCTGTTTCACTTTCCCTTCATTTAGGCATTTACAACAGAGATAAAATATTTTCCAAAATGCTCTACTTGTCTTTTGGTTTCTTCTTTCTTACACCTTAGTAAAACGCTTAGAAACAGCACTAAATAAATTATACTGTTACTGGAAAATCTAGATTAATAAACTGCAAAACAAAGATACAGTTGTGCATAAAAAGTCCAGAGAACAAATAAGGCAACTTTATTTTACTATCATTATTATTGGCATTGCTGTTGTTGTTGTCATTACTATGTTTTGAGGATTTTTTTTTTCCTATTTCTGTTTCAGTGCAGACTCAAACTTGGCAGGCTTTATTATTGACTCCTATTAGTTGGTGTGGAATGTGACAGATGCTCCATGCAAATGAGCAAACAGAGTGAAAGTATGTAGGGAGAGGGTCTAGAGGGCGATTAGGAAATGTTCCTTAGTCTCATAATTTCCACTTTTTAGAACACTTTCAGAATAAAGGATACATGCGCCGAGACGAGGATGCCCGCAACAAGCCCTCTTTGAGCTGGGCAATATTTTGTTTCAGCTTCTGAAGTGAAGCCCGTAGTGTCATGTTTATCTGAAAGGACAGAAGATAAGCACACTACTAAGAACAAGACAAAAGAAATGTGAAGGCAATACCATTTTACTTGTGAAGTGACAGATTACCTTTGCAGGGTTCCCCCCTGTTCTCTGCTGTCTGTTCCGTTCATGGATGTTTTCAGCTATTTCCTGTGCCAAGCGGCACGTGGCATCATAATTTTGTAACCTATGAATCACAAAAACAAGATTTATACCTACATGAAGAAGAAGCAAAAGATGAAATAGCAAAACTAAGGTTCAGTGCATGAATTTAACATGATAATGGCAATGACAATTTTATTTATATCAATATTTCATCACATGTAAACTGAATGTGCTTAACATAAAATATAACAAATATGATGTACAGGTTGGATTCCTTCAAAACCAAATTGAATCATGTCTTTTCATTAATATCCTCTCATTTTTTTTGGTCCTGCCTGACCGAGTGGTAGTATTGGAAAGAAATTCACCAGAGACTTTATACCTAACCCCAACCTGGTGATTTCTAGATGCTCTCTCAAGCTTCCACATGACATTCATATTGTTCTGCATATTTTTTTAATTATTATTATTATTATTATTATTATTATTAATAATAATAATAATAATAATAATAATAATAGTAAAAGAACCAAGACAACCCGGGACGAATCCTGACAGCCTTAAAAGAGTACGCTACTGCTTAATATTGCTGTAGCTTATCTGGAGAAATGGAGAACTAGCTTTGGTTTAATCATGTGACATTTTTAGCATTCCTTTCCCCCTTTCTATAACGCTGTAAAGATTTGCTCTTAGAGTAGATACAACAATAACGACTACAAATTGTTTTCTAAGCCTAATTCACAACCCCCAAACTATTTCCCAACACGGAAACGCGATTTTTTAATTATTAAATAAAAATTCAAGTAAATTTATTTGGCTAATCTTCATAGCTACCATAGCTAGCGAGATTCAGAGTAGTTATAAGCTGTAGAAACTATATTTGATGTTAACAATACATCCGAGTCCGTTTACTTTTGAATTCAAAATGATTACTTACCAGGGATCCTGAGACATTTTGATAAAAGTTAGCTATAAAGCCAAATTTGAACCATCCGGCTGTAATCAGTAGCAGCCTGTTTCTTGTTTTGAGAATGACGTCACTACGGTAGACGACAAGGACATTTTTCCTGGCACCGTACAGGCTTGTGCATTGTAAAAGCGTAATGCTGCCCTCTATAGGCTAAGATTTGCTACTAATTTTTGACCACGGGGCAGTTAAGATGATAAAATTTCAGGGCTGCTCGACTAATTAGTTGGAATTTAACACGAAAAAAAAAATACAAAAAATACTTGAAACAGAAATAGAAAGGCTCCACTCATATACAAGGATTTGAATAATCAGGCCCCATCTTATCTTAAAGAACTCATAGTACCTTATCACCCCAATAGAGCACTTAACTCTCAGAATGCTGGCTTACTTGTGGTTCCTAAGGTATTTAAAAATATAATAGGAGGTAGAATCTTCAGCTTTCAGGCGTCTCTGCTGTTCAGAAGTTTAAAAATCAGAAAGGAAAAGGGGATCAGACAGACCCAATCACGTTTACAATCTATCAGACCAG